>JALIZF010001857.1:880000-1039349 GCA_029948255.1 Telmatactis stephensoni | reverse complement strand
AGCAGCAGTAAGTTTTGCCTCGATCGCGCCTCGTAATTTACAGGGCCTGCCTGTATAGATCGGGTGCCGTCGGCAACGGGGATTCACTGCACCATTCTGGGCGTTTTTGGAGCCAAAGTGATTAAAATGGCGATGAAGTGGTCCCTTTTACTGCTGCTGGAGAGTGGCTATAACATAACTATTATATAATGTTGTGTGACTGTAACGCGCCTGCCGTGACCTATGAAAGTTATAAAATGTGTTCTGATTGTCTTAAGCGAGAACTTATACCGCCGCCGCCAAGACGCTTAAAGTGTTGTGGGGATAAGATGACGATAGAAGAAGACGCTTCGGCCGTATGCGAAAGTTGTGGGCGAATAATCTTTAATGCTGTACGCTGTGCGACTGAAGGGCAATATTATGCCAACGGCGGTCGTAAAAAGGCGCCATATAAGAGAATTATTTACTTTAGAAAATGGATGCAAATTATTTTAGCTTTAGAGCCAGTCTATGTTGACAAAGAAACCTTGCAGCGGATAAAAGTTAATTTACGAGAACCCACGCCACAGGGCTTGACAAAAAGCTCTAAAAAAATTAAAGCTACAAAAATATAACAAGGGTATTTCTTATCTTCTGTCTGAAATTACAGGCGAAAAAATACCCGACGTTTCTATGGAAACTATGCGTAGGGCCGAATGGATGTTTACTCAGCTGCGAGGGAAAATCTATTATTACCCTGACGTAATCTATAAGATATTTTATGAAATCGATCACAATCACCCCCTATTGAGATGGATTCCTGGGCGATGATGTTTGTATTATGGCATAGGCCACTGACGCAATAATTTATGCTTGTATTATGGCATAATAACGGCTGCGCGCTTGGTGTCTTCCTTTTCATGAACAACTTACGCTTTAAGGAGTTCGTCGCTGATATACAGCAAATATTCAACGATTTTTATTGTCGTTATCCCGATTCTCACGAATATCTACAGCAGGTGGGGGATCGGCTCAACGAGAAATATCACCTGAATGATTTGGAGCCTCGGAGACATCATTCAGTGCCTCGAAGGTGCCGGGAAGAAGAAGTGGAGCAGAGATTGAGGAGCAGCCTAAACGACGAGCGCTTCGTGGACTACACTGGAATTGAGTCAGATTTAGGCGACGAAAGTCCCGAACAAATCCTTAAGAGCATTAGCATCTTGGACAGGCCATTGGGGACTGTGAAAGGAAGATCATCTACTATTCTGCTTTAAAGGGACGTTACTTAGGACTCTTGAGTCAGAACGATTATAACAACTTGAACATGTCAAGAAGCCACAAAAGTTTGTTGGTTAGGCTGGCAAGGCTAGTTCACGAATATCCAAGACTACGGCATTGTGAGCTCCCTCTTAATTTTTTTAATCAGAATTTTTCAGTTATAAGAAGTATTTGTGAGAAGGCAGGGGACTTTTGGAGGATGTAACCTGATTTGAAAACTACTTAATTACGCATATTTTCTAGACACTGACGTTCAATATGCAGATGACATCCCGTCTGGGTCTTTTCAAAATGAATATTTATTGATTTAGTTTTTGTTTGATTTCTTGCATGGCTTCGCTGTAGATTTTCTTGCGTAGTTCGGGATCGTCTTTTTTAAAAACTTCGACGCTTTTTTGTCGTATTTCATTTTTTAATTGCTCGTATTTATTTGACTCGGCCATAATTAAAGCAAATTCATTCTCATCAATTCTGTTATTATGTAGAGCTTTCGAAATGAGGTCTGAGATTGTATTTATTTTAGATTTGCATAACATTGTTGTTTTCTCGTGTTTCGAAACCTTTTGGGTTAATTTTTTAGTCGCTACCGTGGCGACGGCTGAAATAATTCCACAGAGTCCCCCAATCGCGCTTAAAGGGATTCCTACTACAATTCCGGGGCCCGTTAAAGACGTGGCAATCCCCGAACTTGTTAAAAGGGCCGATAAAGTACCGGAAGATAAAGCAATGGCGTGGGTCACGGAGCGTGTTTTATTGTATTTTTTACGGACGCCGTCGTAATGTTTGACCTCGGCGCCTAATTCAGAAAGGATCATATTGATTTTTTGAAGTCGAAAACTTTCTCCATCAGAAATGACAGGGTATAATGGGGCAGAGGGTTCTTCTCGTATCACATCGGTCATTATATATAATGGTACAATACGAATGGCATAGGTTTAGAACCGCTTACCCGCACGCCGATTTTAAAAAGTTCTCTGCCGGGCCTCAGAGTATTGAATTCGAATACAACGGTATTGGCGTCGATGTGTTTAGAGAAGATATTACGCCAGATGGGCCTTTTCCAACGGCAGTGCATCACTATGGCGACTCAAAATTAAATGCGGCGCTTTTAAAGGCCTTAGGTCCTAGAGATCCTAAAAACAAGACCGTTAAGATATCTCCATCGTCGTGGCCTAAGGATTTTACAGTCGGCAAAATAAATTACCCAGTGCCCGCTGTGGCTTGGCACACAATGCCTCCTAAGACTAATTTCTCTCATTTGACCTTAGAAGTGGCGCCGGGTAAAAAGATACCTTTAAAAGTTCGTAACGTGTTTAAAAAGAGTGAGACAGAATTTAAATCTGCAGCGGCGGCAAAAAAATGGCTAAAAGGGCCAAGTATGACTTACTGGGCGCAACAGTTAAACTTTGCCGTATGGGCGGCGACGGCGGGCTGCGGTGTGGGTTTAGATATGCTACAGCGGTGTTCTTTTTTACAGTTTCATGTAATTTTTACTATTCGCCGCATTCTACATGAATTGGGAGCGCCTTTGCCGGGCGATCTTAGCTTTGATGCCTACGACACACATTATAAAGAGGCGGCCTTTGAGAGGCTATGTAATGAATTTAAAATCCACAAGGACTTTAGGTTCTTAGCGCCCAACAATGGCGGCGTTGGCGATCCTTATGGCTACGATTACGCAGGGCTTAACATAGAAGAAGGCGGCTGGCCTAACCCTGAGAATAGATTTAGAGATGAAGGTAAGCCTAAATATGGCGGGCCTGAGATAGAAGTGTTAAAAGATTCTCGCACTCCTAGACAATACGATTGGTTTGTATTGCAAAAAGGTGAAGGTCTGGTAAATCTGGCCCGCCTAAATAGAAGCATAGAGGCCTACGTTTATTGTGTGCTGGGGGCGCAGGTAGATACACGCTCGCCCATCATAGCCGCTGGTGGTGCTAGTCAAGAAACACAACAACAGTTCTTAGTGCTCTTTGAATCGGCCGTCATAGAAAACGACATTGCCAAGAGCATACAAAGGTATCAGTATGCCATCCAAGAGGCAAAAGTGCGTTTAGACTATGCCATAGCGCCTGGCTGTTGGCTTATGCCGAGCGATTTAGTGATTAATACTCACTCTGTAGTGGGCTATAACAATCTTTTACAAAAGGCTACTGAGGTGATGAAATTTGGCATCAATGACATCAACGGCGATTTGAAGCAGCGTAAAGTGCCGCACTTTGATAAGCCGCCGAAGAAAAAGCCACCGCCTAAGAAAGAAAAACCCACCCTCGGCCCACCAGAGAAAAAGCCTATTAAGCCGCTGCCGACTATAAAAGAAGAATACGACCATGATCTTTTAAAGGGCGGCATTACGGCGGCGGCGGTGGGGCTGGGCTATTTTATGCTACGGTAATTATATCTTTAACTTCTTTAAAAGTACGGCGCCTATAGCTACGACAAGAATCCAAATATTGTTGCCGACAAACTTCAGCAATTCGCCGCCGGTCTTCAACACCAAAGATAAGACGCTGCCTAATAGACCTGGCACGGCGGCGGCCATTTTTTTACCTAGCGCGGTCAGGCCTTGACCTATTTTTTTAACACCGGCGCCGACACCTTTTAAAGAGGTTAATATGACTCCTATGACACTACTTATAGCCACGGCAAAGGCCGCAGGAATGCCATATTTCAAAAGGGCTCGTTTTATTTTTTCTTTGGTGGTGAGGCCTAATTCACGCTCTAATTTATTTTTTTCTTTTTTAAGCTCGGCGACTCTTTCTTGAAGGGAGGTTAGTTCTTCTTGGGCGGCTGTGCGTTCTTCTTCAGGGCGATTTAGGTCGTTGATGATTTGTTGTTTTTCGTTAATGTTATGTTCTAAATCTTCTATCGCCTGTGTCGTTTGCCTTAGCCGCTCTTCAAGGGTGCGGACTCTATGTTCTAACTCGGCCTTTTCTCTTTGCGAGGCCTCGAGTTCAGACTGAAGGGTGGCGGCGTCAGTTTTGGCCATCCCTAACTCTTGGGTGGTTTCGTCTAGCGCCGCGCGGGCCCTGTCTCTTTCCCGCAGGGCTTTGTTGGCCTCGGTGACAATGATATTTCTTTCTTCTAAAATAGAATTGTAGCGTTGTTCGGCATCTTCGAGGAAGTTTTCTGTCTCCAGGTTGTGGCGTTCTTCGTTGGCCGTCAAGGCTTTTTCGTATTCTTCCTGGACGCGATCAAATCGGGATTGTAGATTAGACAGGGCCTGGTTTTTGACCGCAAGGGCTTGTTCGGCCTCGCCTAGTTGATCTTCTAGGTCGATGACTCTCTTTTGTAATGCGATCTTTGCATTATGCTCTTCCAATAGCTCTAAGAGGCCTCTCGATGCCATTTTAAATCCCTTGAGCGCCTTTACCGTTTCTCTAATCTCGCCTTCTTTAGTAAAAAGGGGCTGTGGCTTAGTCCATTGGCCTTGGCTCTTTTCGTTGGGAAACGAGATGTAAACTTGGCCCTTCTGCTCAGTTAGTCTTACATAATCGAAGTTAAAGTGTTCGTATAATTCTAAGAGGCGTTTTTCGGCCAGTTCGACCGGAGTTTGAAGAGTTTCTTTTAGTGTTTCTTCATCGCGAAATTTGTTAAATTCTTCCATTTGAAGGTACTCAGGGATTGGCTCGTCGGGATGCAAACGCTCGTAGTCATGTTCGAGGCCGCGGATATACTTGTATGCGTCATTGCCAAAACGACGAAGGGCATCTCTAAAGACGGCGAACCTGTTTCTTTTCCCTCTTTCTATCTGTAGATTTAATTCTTCTTCGTCTTCGTTATTGTCGTCTTGATCCCTGTGTGTGAGGGGGTCAAAATCAGGATCTATTTCGCCTTCCATATATATATAATGATCAGCTCAAAGATAGATCCCAGTATTCTGCCCAAACAGACCGGCGGCTTAAAGGCTGAAAGGACTTTTCATCGCGTTACTTTTACGCCCTCTAGTGCAAAGCCCGGCGAGACATTATACGTCAGCGTCCCCACGCTCTCGGAAAATCTTCTCTTAGTGCCTGGTACCCTGGCGCTGAGGTTTGATTTGGCCATACAACCATCAACGGCCGACAAACGCTATTGCGTCAATAACATAGGCCGCAACATCGTCAATAGGATGAAAGTTAAATTTGCCGGAGAATGTCTTTTAGATCTCAACAGGTATGACCTTTACCACACTATACAAGGATCTATTCATGTTGCCCAAAGAGAGAGATGTGCTGGTGGAGCAGGGCGTTGGCACTGATACCTTGAGAAAGATGAGAAGTAGTTCATCCAATAAGGGAAGTGATGCAGAAGCTACGGCGCTATCAACGGCCTATGGCACCAAATATGTCATCCCTTTGGATTTTGAAGTTCTGAAGACCCATGGTGTCTTTTACCCCAGAATCTTATCATCTGATATGCAGTTTGAAGTGACGCTGGCGGACACCACTAACTTACTGCAGGGCACTGACTCGGCTTTGACTGGGGCGATTCACGACTACAGTATGGCCAATCTACAGCTGCAGTATGAAACCATTCACAGTGATACCTTAGCCCGCAGTGCCGCCGCTGAATACTCTGCTGGCAAGGCTTTTCTCTATGACCACGTGCATCATCACAAGACCATCCCCGTTCTAGACAAGACCCAAGATTTAATTACCGAAACGGTGAATATACCCCGCAGGTCTCTGTCTGGGCTGCTGCTGCTCTTCGTAAAGCCGTTTTCGGCCGGCCAGAGAGATTCAGAGAAGTTTGTCAATCCGAACATTACCGACGTCAAAGTCAATATCAACGGCGTTCCTAATAAGATTTACTCGCAGGGCCTGAAGCCGGCCGACATTTACAAAGAAGTAGTAAGACGGTTTGGCGACCACATAAGCCCCGCGCAGTTCTTTCATGGCAATAAATATGCCCTGTGGGTGGATCTAAGAACCTCAGAGGACAATGATATTCACGGCCAGGGCTTAAAGCTGGTCAGCACGCAAGACGGCGTCACTTTGGAGATAAAACGCACAACAAATTCTGGCGCGGGCAATGATGACAAGATCAACTGCCACATCTTTGTCGTCGGCGATGCGCAAATGAACATAGAAGGTAATCAACTTCATTCCATTGCCTATTAAGATTAAAAAAAAAATAATAGATATACCATGTTACGCGTTTTTGTAAAGCTAAAAAACGGAGATGATTTGTATTTTAAGTCAAAGGATATTGCCACGGCTTTAGGCTATGTTCGGGAATCTGAGGACTACAGGCCGCGCGATTTCACCGCTCCCTTGCACCCGGCATTGCATATTAAGATTAAAAAAATATAAGACCCGATTTTAAGATTAAAATATCCGTTAGGTATAAAAAATGTTACGCGTCTTTGAAAACCCAAAACTAAATCTAAAACTCAATACCCTCAAAAAGGGAGATGAATTGTATTTTAAAGCAAAAGACGTTGCTAAGGCCTTAGGCTACAGTTGTGCAAAAAATCCAGTAAGAGACCACGTATCTGAGGAATACAAAAAAACCCTGGGCGAAGTAAGGGGGCATCGAAATGGTGCCCCCTTGAATGAGCAACCAAACGCCGTCTATGTTTCTGAGCCCGGCCTTTATGAGCTAATTTTTAACAGTAAGATGCCGGCCGCCGTAGAATTCAGAAAGTGGGTCTTCGAAGAAGTATTACCGCAGATTCGTAAAACGGGCCATTATGATCTGAAGAAAGATATAAGGGCCATCACGTGTTTTAAGATCGAAAATGAGTTTGACCTACATAAAAAAGTAATAGATTACATCCGTCGCTTTCATAATCTTCTCCTCGTCGCCGGTCTCGGAGAAAACCAAGATACTGCCGAAAAACGCATACAAAGTTGGCAAAAGGGCTATCAGAAGGGGCAGCCAGATCTTATAGTGCAAAACGCCCATAAAAATTATAAGGGCTTCTGTATAGAATTAAAGACGCCTAAGGGCACTGGAGAGCTCTCTGAAGCCCAAAAAGAAGCATTACGAAGATACGAACAGCAGGGTTATCTTACTTTGGTCAGCCACGACTATGATGAAATAGTTGATGCCTTAAAGGAATACTGCAGCGGCCTTAGGGTTCCTTGCCCGCGCTGCCCACGGCGCTTTAAAAGCGAAGAAACCTTGGCGGTGCATATGAGAGTTATACATCGCCTTTAAAGGTAAAAACATCTCTATGATATAATGATCAGCGTCGCAGAATTTAACAAAGCCATCAAAGAAGCCGAAACCATGACAAAGTGGCGCGATTTAGAAGTCGGGCGCATTTATAAGATTGTGGGCTATGATGTCTATGAGATACACGCGGCCGAGAGTATGAAGTTGACCCTGGAGGATGGCGATAATAAGCTTTATACTATGTGGGCGCCGCTGCGGGTAAAAGAGACTTTAGAGGGCAAAGAATATACTCATATACGGAGTAATGGGCTTAAAAAAGGCCGTGGTGGCAATAATAGCTATTGGAGCTTTAATGCGGTCAAAATAGAAAAGAAAGATATGTTCTCTTAATATATAATGAGCGACAGCCAACAGAGTTACACTGACAGCGACGAATGGACTTTAAGTCCCTCGGATAGCGACTGCACATGGACCTACAGCCCCTTGTCTTCTTATGAAAGTGACAGCGAAGAAGAAATAAATACCAGGCCCTTTAAGATCAGCGTTATAGAAAAAACCACCACTTATGAAAGAATGTAGGTAATGCAACTTTTTCTACGTCTCAATGGCTACATAGGACGTTGGGGTCCTTTTTTTTTATTGTCTAATATGTAATATATTATGTTTAACAACAATGTTGTTTTTTTTTGTATCGATATTTGAACATAAAATATTTATCAGTATATAATGAATTGCCTACGATGCTCTAGAAGCTTTACCTCCGCAAAACGTTTACGACAACATGAACTCGCCAAAACCTGCCATACTGAATGTACTTACTGCGGAAAGAATCTTTCTAGTCTGCAGCGGCTCGAAATGCATTTGAAGAGTAAATTATGCAGGCCCGCCGCCGTTGACGTAGGAAGACCATATAAAAAATATGACTTTGGCGAATTAGAGTGCTATGACTGCGGGGATTTGATGAGACGATGTGCCTGTGCACACGTAGAACGTTTAAATATGAAAAAAGTGGCATAGATGAAAGCTTTGGCAGCCGCGGAGCTTATTTTGACGATATAGAAGGCGTGCCGTGGGAAAATCGTTCACATTGGCAGTCTTTACATCACGGCGGCCTCTGCAGAAGCCTTAGAGATTCCGAGGTACATATTTGGCGCTGTTTATATCCGCTCAAAGATAGAATGCCCCGTAAAGACCACAGCGCCGTCGAAGAATCATATTTCGCCGATAATAGCTGTTATGCCTGTAAAAGGCGCTTTGCCACTAAACAGCGTTTAGAATATCATATGGAACATAATGTCTGCGGCGGCATTACTGACTACGAAGACAACAAATATTATGATGCGGCGGCTCAAAAGTGCGAAGATGAATTTGCCGCGGCCAATAAAGAGCGGATAAAAGATCTAGGGCAGTGGCTAAAAAATATCTATGGCGCTTAAGATTTCTATGGCGTCACATGTAGGTAGGGTAATTTAACAACAACAATGTAGTTTTTTTTTATCTATGGCGATTATTATTTAAAGAGAGGCCATTATAGATTTCTATGGCGTCACATGTAGGTAGGGTAATTTAACAACAACAATGTAGTTTTTTTTATCTATGGCCTTAGAATACATAAGGAGATAATATTATACTCTAGATAAAAACTACATGTAACGCCGTAGATAAAAAAAACTACATTGTTGTTGTTAAATTACCCTACCTACATGTAACGCCATAGATAAAAAAAACTACATTGTTGTTGTTAAATTACCCCACCTACATGTAACGCCATAGAAATATTATAATTACCTCTCTTCGAATATTAAACGCCGTAGATAAAAAAAACTACATTGTTGTTGTTAAATTACCCCACCTACATGTAACGCCATAGAAATATTATAATTACCTCTCTTCGAATATTAAACGCCGTAGATAAAAAAAACTACATTGTTGTTGTTAAATTACCATATTGCAAAAAGGTGTGCCACAAAGAAAAGTCTGGTTTGGACTGTGGCGACTGCGGCAAGGTGTTTTCGACAAAAGAGAGATTAAATTACCATACTACAAAAAGAGTTTGTTTGTATACTAACCGCCGCGCGGCATAACATATATTTCATATGATACAGGGCGCCCTGTATGGTGTTAAACTCTTTTTGACAGCGGGGGCATTTATAAAAGTGGCGCTCCATTATATTTAGGCCCTAACGGCTTTTTTCATATGCTATGGGCCGCCCTGATAGACTCCATCATCTTTCGTGCGGTGGGCTTTTAGATCGGCCGTACATATGTGGCCCTCAAACTCTGTTTCTTTGTAGATTTCGTTGCAGTGCAAACAGCGCATTTTTCTTCACTTCTTCTGGGGCGATGACACAATCACTCGACGGCGACGACGTTAAGCAGTCCATATATCTAAAGCATTGATGTGCGTCCTTTGGGCTTTTTGCCGGGGTGTTTGGGTGCGGGTTTTTTATCCTCTTCTTCGACCCGTGGTAAGGCGGCCCTGCCGATGGGTTGTGGCGCCATAGTATTATTTTTTTGTTTTATTGCTCCACAAAGTGGGATGGCGCTCATAACGCTGATGGGTTTGTGGCTGTAGATCTTGTCCGCCGCAGGTTTTCCGCCATGAAACGTACCATTGAGTCGAGTGCCGCCATCGCTTGACATAAGGCGAAGCTTTACCAGCCCTTTGCAATGGGCCACTAAGTGAAAAGTCACAGGTGTCAAATCTTCCCCGCTCACAGTACATGGCTCATAAGAAAAATGAACTGGCAACCTTTTGTTTGTGGTGGTTCTGAAGGGTATTATGGGCTGATTCCCACTGTCGACAAGACTAAAGCCCACATTGGCGCCATTGCCGGTGTTAATACTAACCGAGCAAAGAATGATATAATAGCCTTCAACATCTACAAAAAACCCATCAATATCCATCCACTCATCTTTTTCAAAATATTCTTTTTCAGCTAAGTAATAACTCACCTCTTGAGTTGTGGAATAGGGATTTTCCATTATATTTTTATAGCGAAAGAACCGTCAGAGTGCTAATGGTCATGTGATTATAAGGCCTATCTCTCTTGTCGGCATCTAAATGCCGTGTCGGTATAAGTTACCCCAGTGACGAGCCTGGTCTAATATGTCATGAAGTTCATCTTCTGATAGCTCGTCGTCAGAACAGCTTGAATAACTATCCTCGCTAGATACGTCAGGTAAGTCGCTATCTAATTCACTGTCATAGTCTTCTAAATTGATACGTCAGTAAGGTCACTCATTATATAGATTAGATTATAGTTTCTGATAAAAACCATCGTCTAAAGTTCGCTTAGCTTTAAAGTCGGCTAAACATTTATGGTCTTCAAACTTCCTTTTCTTTGTAAATGCCGTTGCAGTGCAAACAGCGTACATTATAAGACTTAGGTTTGGGAAGTAAAATACAATCATCCGGCGGCATTGAAGTAGTACAATCCATTATAATCAGGGAGGACCGTTTTTGGCCAAGTAGTCTACAATAAACTCTTTAGCCCACCCTGCTAAGGTGATAAGAGCTAAAAACCTTTCTTTTCTTATTTCGTTTCCTTTGTCCTCTTCTAATGCGTTTACCCGACCTTCGATACTTCTAAGCCACGCAGCAACCTTAGGAACAGCTTCAGTTGGTACTTCCATATAAATGAATGCAGAACATATTCCTTGTAATGCTCTTATCGTAGGACCCACAGGTTGCGGTAAGACTCAGTTTGTCGTAGAACAACTTTTAGGTCCTTTTAGATACAAGTTTGACTACATTGTACTACTTTGCCCCACTTATGTAAATAACAAAACTTGGAGCGGCATAGGGACAAAAGACGATGACTTCTTTGTAGGATATCCTAGACCCCAATGAACTTAGCAACCACTTGAAGTTCTGGCATAAAGCATTTCCACACGACACTCAGACCCTACTTATTCTTGATGACATTGCTTGTGGTGACGACGTTAAGAAACGCACGTCGGAGTTAATTAAGCTAGCCTTCTCCGGTCGCCACGATAACATCTCTGTTTGGTTACTCTCACAGCAGTTAACTAGCGTCTCTAAGCCTTTCAGGGAAAATATTGGTGCTCTGGTGGTATTTTACACTCCTAGTAAAAGCGACTTGGAGACCATTCTTTCAGACTATGGTGGAGAAATCACCAAAGAAGAACTTCATAAATACATGCGGCATTTGAAGACCCATCAGCATTCCAAAATGATCTTCTCTTTGAGATATCCATACTAGCGTCGATATAGTTTAAAAACGTATGGTTTTAAATATATGGAGATTGAGCAGATCCTTGATGAAGTTCCCACACAGCTGGATGAAAATGACTACAAAGAACAACTTAATGTATTGGTAAGTTCAGGTAAGGTGTAAAGAAATGATAGGTAAAGAGCTAACCCACGAGCAAGTCAGTAAGTTGTCAGAGGCGGAAGTCAAGAAGTTCCACAAAAGATACGAGTCTGCACTTGCAAGTAAGACTACAGGACGCCGTTGCTGACTCAGCCATTAAGCTAGCTACTAAGGTTTTGGGACTTGCGCTGCCCATAGACGACGTAGGAGCAACTTCAGAAGGACATAAGAGAAGACTATGTCATCGCCCAAGAACTTAAGATAACTTGTGGGTGGTTATCTTTGAAGTGTGGTAAGTTAATGGCAGTGGCCAGTGCTGTACTTCACGTTGCCCAACACATTGACTTGAAAGAACTTACCACTTCTTGGAGCGACTTTAAGAAGTCAAAGATAAGTCAGGAACAAGTTCTTGAAGAAGTTGAAGACAAGTCATCTGTAAGTACTTAATCAAGTCGTTGTAGGTTACTTATCAAGTCGTCCGTAGGTTACTTATCAAGTCCTCGCAGGTTCCTTATCAAGTCGTTTGTAGGTCAGCTTATCAAGTCCTCGCAGGTTACTTATCAGGTCCTTAATATAAATGAGTGACACTGAGCAACCACCCGCTGAGCATAAAGAAGCTAAGATTACGAAGCCTAAGAGTCCAGGCAGAGTAGCAGCCGGAAAGAAGCTAGCAGAAATGAATAGAAAAAATAAGGCCAAGAAAGACAAAAAAGAAGAAGACACTAGTAGCGGCTGGGACATTAACCCTGGATACGTCATAGGCGCCGTAGGATTGGCTATTGGAGCCGGCAGTCTTTATTTGCAGTGGAAAGGACAAAAAAAGCCAGCACCTCAACCGACACCTGCAAACTCGCCAACGCCTCAGCGTAAAAAAATACCCGACATGGAATAAATCTTACTTTTGTTAATATATAATGTCGTCTCAAGTGATGAAAACCGTTGAAGAAGCTCTTATTCTAACTTCTATTGTTGCAGGCGTAGGTTGGGTTGGCAAAAAGGTACTAAAAGAAACCTTTACTGGCGACCCAAGCACTAATGTTATGAATTATGTTAAAATGACCGCTGCCGTTGCAGGAAGTATTGCTGTAAAAGATTACTTACAGAAAGAAAAGATTATACCTACTGTATAATGGTAAGTTTAGTTGCAGGTGGCGTTATTGCAGCTTTAGCTTTTACAGGCGCTAATTATGGAGGTCAATATTTAGATCGTTTAGTCCGCGGAGATCATAACAAAGATCTTATTGCAGAGAGAAAACGTCATGACTTAGCTTTGGAAAGATATCAGAGGGATGTGGAGGCATGGAATAAAAAAAGACAAGCCTATCAGGACTGGTTGGATAAGAACTACCGGGATAAGATGCAGGCTGATAAGAATTTTCAAAATACCGACTATGCATTTAAACTCTATGCTGAAGCCCATCCAGAACACCCTATTAGATTATCCAAGCCTCGATGGAAAAATTACTACACCCCTTCTGAAAAACAAAAAAATAATGAACTTTTATTTGTTGGTGTTTCAGGTCTGGCCATCGGAGGCACTGTAGCTTATTTATTATAATGATTGTCTTTTTAGAAAGTGACAAAAATAATTTTACTGTGAATTTAAATCCTCCCATTAAAGCCCATAAAGTTCGTCTTGTAAGTTGTAGTCTTTACAACAGTTGGTATAATTTAATATGGCTGGTAAAGTTATTAAAGGCAGCAACCAGTACCAAGGCGAAATGCTGCCCAATGGACATTACACACCAATTACTCTGGCTAAGGAATTAGCCAAACAGTGGATATACTCTCACCACAGGATTGCCTCATGAAATGACTATCAAGCATGATTTACCCAATAATTTTTCAGTAAGCCTTGGAAAGTTTGACGCGTTGGGATCTCTGCTGGGGATCACAAGCAAGACGATTACTAACACAGCCATTCCTGTGAAATGGAAAGTCGCCAGCAGTTACGAAGTCTACTGCGATTTGGTCCAAAGCTACAACGAAGGGAAGCCCTCTCATTTGATGTCGAAGTTTCCACCCAAGGGTAATCCATTTGACCTAGTGGAGTACACTCCCATTTGTTTGAACTACGATTTGTCTTGCGACTTGGTAAGCAGCGTTAACATCACCATTAAAGTCGACGGAGAAGTTGTAAATTTTAACAATAGAAAGATAAACCTTGTCTTGGAATTCATATAATGCCTCGCGTCGAAGACAAACTTAAGAGAATTTACTTATGGACCTCAAGGCTATTGGAGAGGAGCCTCGGCTATTAAGAAACTTGCTGTGGCAGGCTAGAGTCTCTGAAGACACAGCGAAGAACTGGTTAAAAAAACAAACCCTTTGGCAGGTTTATCTTCCCGCGCCCAAGTATATTCCCAGACCCAGTTTCACTGTGAATGTGCCCAACGAAGTTCATCAGGCAGATTTACTTTTTTTGCCGCACGACAAGGTGAGAAGAAAAACCTACAGATATGCTTTAACGGTCGTCGACATCGCCAGCCGATACAAAGACGCCGAACCCCTAACCAGCAAAGACTCTGGAGAAGTCGCCGAGGCTCTAAGTAGGATTTATAAGCGCGTTTTAAAATGGCCAAAGCTGCTGCAGGTTGATGCGGGCACAGAGTTCATGGGCGCCTGTCACTAAAACGCTGAAAGACCATGATACTAAGATCAGGAGAGCTGAAGCAGAGTACCACAGGGGTCAAAGCCTCGTTGAAAGATTTAATCGCACCCTAGCGGAGCGGTTGTTTGGATATCAGTATTGGAAAGAATTAGCAGATCCATCCAAAAGCAACAGGGAGTGGGTGCAGAGACTTCCAGAGGTCATTAAGGCTTTAAATGATGAGGAAACAAGGGCAACGGGAATGAAACCTAAGGATGCCATAAAAAAGAAACACGTCGAACACAAATCCTACGTTAGGAGTTCAAGAGGCAGTAGGAATGAAAGAAAAAAAATTAGGTGACGTCACGGTTCGATATCTCTATCAGCCTGGGGAATTAGAAGGAGGATCCAAAAGGGCTACGGATCCTAATTGGTCTTTGAAAACGTATCAGATCTCAAAGTCCGTCACAAAAGAAGGACAGCCCGTGTTGTATTACTTAACAGATGGTCCAAGCCGTGGATTTGTTAAAGAAGAGCTGCTCATCGTTCCTAAAGATTCAGAGTAGTGCTGCACCACGCGCCTGATTACACTCTAAGCACGTCAAACGTATATTACCTACAGAGTGACCTTTCTTATTATTTAAACGGTCCACAGAAAATTGCTGATCGTCGTTAGGTTCAAAATCCCAGAGTAGCGGTATGTTACACTTAGCACATCTTGCGTTGGGTTTATAAACATCATCGACCGTTAAGTCGAATACCTTATTTTTTTCCTCATCAATTTTCTTATACCGCTGCAGTTTCTTAAGTATATTAGCCTTAGCTACTTCAGGCGGTGTATTATCGTACCGTAATTGCGGACCCCACGCTCTTTTTAGTTGTTTGTAGTATTCAACTCTGCTAACTGCAGTGTAAATAAGATTACTCCAACAAAGACGCTGGTCTATAATCCATAAGTTTTCTTTAACTGTTAATCCCTGAGCACTGTGTACTGTCATACAATAACCTAACCGCCAGTCCGGCGAAGAAATAACCTTTTCTACTACAGATAGCGGCACCCAAGCCCTATCGTGTGTTACAGCATTTTCTAAAACCAAGTCAGTGTAGGGTACCGTAACTGTTTTTCTTTGAAAACGCGTGTCCCGCGGTTTATAAACCACAGGTACTTCGTGGTTAGGGTATTTTGTGCGATGTAAATTAAGTAAATCCTTTTGTATTCTGGATTGTGTAGCACGTCGACTACTAAACACTAACTCTTTTGGATGCCACTGGTATAAGAATTTTTGATATTTTAAGGCTTTCAGTTCTTTACGCATTACCCTACACTGCTCTACGTCGCTTAACCCACGTAAGGACTTTTTAAAATCCCTAACTGAATCTTTACTGCGGTAGTCAGCGTTCACTTCTTCTACATAACAGTTGGGCAGCGTTTTTAACCATTCATGGGGCATTTCTCCTCCAATAGGCGGCGGCTGACAGGGATCGCCAACAAAGATAACTTGCGTTTTCCCATCTAAGAAGGCGACAAATTCTTTTAGTATCCCTAGGGGTACTGTACAGACTTCGTCCCATAGTATTACAGGCGGAATGTCGTGTATAGCTTCGGGAACCCACTTTTGATTGTTGTATCTAAAGAAGCTGTGGTACGTTTGTGCGTCGTAACCCATTTTACAGAGTTCACGTTCTAAACGGTGAGTGGGTGTAAGAACTTTTGGTTTACCAAATAATTGTAGTACGCGGGTTGTTTTACCACTGCCACCGGTACCGTAAATATAAGAAAACTTGTGATAGCTAATTGGGTCTTTTACGGTTGGGTAAACTTGCACAGTAGGTTCCAACTCTCCTTGGATGTGATTATCGCTGTACTTGACTCTTTCACGCCAAGCTTTAATTTTCTCATTTTTTACCCTCCACTGACCGCTCTCTGCGTAATCTTCTGGGGCATAGTGGTCTTTTATCATTTCAAGCAGCTCTGGTTTAATGTACAAACTATCTGTAGCTACACGTGGTACATCTTCTTTGTCAAATCTTAACAGCATAGCTAATAAAGATATGTGTGCGTAAGCTAACATACTAGCACGAAGATGGTAATATTGCGCTTTGTAGTCGTGGTAATAGCAAAGAATATTACCTAAACACCATGTTTCAACAGACACAAGAACACCTTCTTTATGAGCGCGTTTAATAAGAAAGTTGAGTTCTTCAGGGTCTGTCACTAAACGACGCTGCATATGTTTTTCACCCATTTTAGCACCTTGTGTAAATTTACCTATAACAATTCTTGCTGTGGGGTTATCACTAGGCAACCATTGTGTTTGCACAGAATGACAGAGTATAGCTTCGTGGGCTGTGTAGGTTAATAAGTTACGCTCCTCAAAGAATTTTAACAAAGGCACCGGAATCCAAGGGCTGTTAGATAAATGTTTACCATACCAAGCGTAGATTATAGGATGTAAGTTAGGTTTAAATTTCCACGTGGTTAATTTTACAAATCCTGTGGCAGGTGCATCGTAATAACCCGGTAAACTTACACGGAAGAACTGACTATCCGGATGCCCATAACGGTTATAATAGGGGGCACAATCACCAAGCCCTTTAAAACTAGCTGGATAACAATGCTTCATGTCTAAAGAAATGTATTCATCTTTGTTGTACTCCATATTCCAAAGACCGCCGTGTCCGTGTTCAACACAAGCAGCAGCAATATCTTCTGTAAACTCTTTTGGTGTCGGTTTCCAACCATTACGCTTTTTAGCAGCTAAGAAGTCTAAACTACGACTACTAAAGACTTCATCTTCAAAATCTTCCCCAAATTCCTCACAAGCTGCTTTAATTTTGTTATGTTCTTCTTCTGGACGGTAAAGCGTACCGTTCTGTGTTATAAATTGGTTACCTTCGGGGTCTAAAAACCAAATAGAATTTTCATGTACAAAGTCACTGGGTTCTAACATAACACCATTTAAAAACTCTTGTGAAACGTAAAGAGGAGAGGTTTCATAAACTTTAACTTCTTTTTTCTTTGGAAATTTAACCTCACGCCAAGCATGTCCGTTGTGCTGGTAAATAACAATAGGTCTTCCATTTTTACTGTATTTATGAGTACCAGGGTAAATAATACCGTCGGTAATATCCTTAACTGTAATAGCTCGTTTAATTAATAATTCTAACCTTTTAATATTTTCTATGGTACCACCAGATCTTTTCACTGAAAGTTCCCAATGGTCAATAACTTCTTTTCTTTGCTTAGTAAGTTTTCCACCTCTGGCTGCATCGCTAAAGAATTCTCTAACTAACTTTGCAACACAATTGCCAGGGTGTCTCATGGGTTGTAAATTATTGGCATTAGGAGTTCTAATTTTATACGCAGAGTAAATAACAACCGTTACAGGATAAGCATCGTCGTAATATAAACTATCAATACCTACTAATGCACCGGTTTGGTATTTTTATTTAAAGTAAATATATCTTTTTTTCTGCTGTTTCTTATTGGATTACGTCCTTTTTCAACCACCCAATTTCCATTAAAATCTTCTTTAATAAAGGTTACCTCCAAACGATAATCGCCACTCTGAATGTAATCTATAATAGTTTTAGCTCTTTCCATGGTCATTGTGTGGTCTTCATCTCCTTCGGTGAATGAAATAAAGTTAAAGTCGGCATTAGAAGAGTTTAAAGTTTGTTTTGTCAATCTTCTAACTTGGTCATTTTGAATCTGCTCAGCTAAATTCCATTCATCTTGCTCTAAAAACAATCTGTTAATGATGTCCATATATAATATAAAATATTTTAACTTTCAAATGCCAATCTTAGTCTCTTAACAACCACAAGAGTGAAGAAGTACCAACATCGTCCTCAGGTCTATAACGCTTTCGTGTAGCACACGATTTCTGGTGCATAGTTAAATTACCTTTGTTTGTAAAAATCCTGTCGCATTGATCACACACCAAAGGCTTATCTTTTTCGGTTTTAGTAAGACAAGGTCTTTTTTGATTTTTATGTCGCGTCAAATTACCCTGGTTTACAAAAGTTTTTTCACATACGTCACACTTTAATACCCCAGGACAAATGTGCCGGTAATAAAAAGGAAACACCTTTTGACATGTAGTACATTTTCGGTTATATCTTATCGACGTGCACGGTTTTTAAAGTTGACGGGTTTAACACACGGTTTTTTACGGTTTTGATGCTGAGACAATTGGTATTCATTTGCAAATATATGTTCACATACATCGCATTTTTACCGCAGGACCATAACACTTATGATCAGATTTTTTCTTATACCACCGTTGACACGTTTTTGCACTTTCCTCCCATTATATTAACCAAATATTATAACTTCAATACGGTGGCTGTGGGGACCGGCCATTTCCGGCGGGTTAAAAAAAGGGTCAAAAAATCCCATACATTCCTTTGTTAAAAAAAACACTGCTTGTGGCTTGCTGCGGGAGGGCCACCTAGTCTGCCTGCTAATGTAGATAACAGGACAAGTAAGCCAAGTATGTAATCCTTTGTTTTTAAGTTTAACTTAAGCTCTCTATCAATAACAATAAACAACTGTGTATTGTTCTCAGTTTCCATTGCTGTTAGTACAGGAGATGTTGATATATTTTCATCTGCTGGTTTCACGTGCACATTCACTACCTAAGTATTGATTATTTTACATACAACACTCAGCTCACATGCTGATTTTTGCTGAGAGAGAGAGAGAGAGAGAGAGAGAGAGAGAGAGAGAGAGAGAGAGAGAGAGAGAGAGAGAGAGAGAGAGAGAGAGATCTTTTATTTAACCTCGGTAAAATTTTCATCAATTACAAAAATTGGTTTTCATGAAAACCGAGAAAAATATATATGTACATAAAACTATAATGATGAAAAATAATACTCAATAACCTAAAAATATATCATAACACTATCACAAATTTAAAATATCAAGGATCCAACAGACGAGAGATTCCTCTTAAAAGCTTTTAAACTATTGGACAGTCTGACGTTTGAGGGTAATGAGTTCCATACTTTTGCACCATCATACGAGAGCGCTCTTTTTAGGTACTCAGTGCGAGGGCCTGGTAGGGCTAGGCACTTTTCTCTATCACGAAGATCGTAGGTATTTTCTTGAAACTGAAAGAGCTCTCTAATTGATTTTGGTGCAAGAGCATTTAGTGTCTTAAACATCATCAATGCTTTATGTTCGCTTCTTCTTCTTTGTAAGCTTATCCAGCCAAGAGAAGCTAGAATATCACTGGATCTGATATCGTAGCTGCTTTTTGTTAATATTCTTGCAGCTCGATTTTGCATTTTTTGCAATCTTTCAGCCGATGTTGCTGGTAAATTATCCCACACCACATCGCAGTAATCGAACCAAGGTAAAACTAGGGAGTTATAGATGGTAATGGCTGTCTCTAAGGGAATGCAATCACGTACCTGCCTTATGCCTCCCAACCCAGATGATATTTTCTTACAAATATAATCAATGTGGGCGGCCCAAGACAGTCTTTCATCAATTACAACACCTAGAGTTTTCGCCTTTGAGACTCTAGTAACTGGTTCGTTATCTAAATATATGTGTGGCTCAGGGATAATTTTCCTTAATTTATCATCAGAAGCAATGAACATGTGCTCAGTCTTGGCTGAGTTTAAGCTAAGTTTATTAGCCTTCAACCAATTACAGATTCCAGAAATGTCAGCATTTACGTCGTTGAATAATGACTTTTGTGATGTACCACAAGTGGTGAGACTTGTGTCATCGGCGTACATTCTGGCATTTGAGAAATGAATACTGTTAGGTAGATCGTTTATATATAAAATGAATAATAATGGCCCAAGGATTGAACCCTGGGGTATGCCACAATCAAGTGTTTTTAGACTTGATAAAGTATTATTTATGTAGCATTTCTGAGTTCGACCTGTCAGGTAGGATTTAAACCACCTCGTCGACTGCTCTGCAATGCCATAATATTTTAACTTTTGGAGAAGGATAAAATGATTTACCGTGTCGAAGGCTTTTGTAAAATCTAAAAATGTGACACAGTTCATTTTACCTTCATCCATATTTGTGAGCCACTCTGTTGTGGCTTCTAGCAAGGCAGTAGTAGTCGAATGAAGCGGCCTAAACCCAGACTGATTTTGTGAAAGTAGGTTATTTGAATTCAAATACTCATATAATTGGTTGAAAACTATTCTCTCGAAAGAGAGAAAGAGAGAGAGAGAGAGAGAGAGAGAGAGAGAGAGAGAGAGAGAGAGAGAGAGAGAGAGAGAGAGAGAGAGAAATAAATAAAAAACAACAACAACAACAGAGGACCCAGAGAAAAAAAACCCTCGTGGCAACACATCAAACAAAATCAGTTTAGATGAACCCACAGCCTGAGCTGGGACTTGAACGCGAATTACGGCGTTAAATTTCAAGCGCGCTCTTCACCGCTCAGCCAACCATGCCTCTACAGTGCATGCTCAGCTGAGTAGGGTCGAAAGTCTTCCGATTGAACATTGAACGTTTAACGTACGACCGTCTAAAATTATCCAAAAGAGATTTTATACGTATATGGTTCAGTGAAGTCAAACAGATTTTTTTTCTTACTTTTTTCAAAGAGACTGTCTTTCAAGGTCCTTAGTTTCTCAACCATTGTTTCATTCATCACATTAACGGTTTGGGCATTCACTACAATGGCAACACAGTGAGCTTTGTCTGCCAGTCTTGGGTTTTCAATGTATCCTTCGATCTGACGATGCGCTTCTTTGTCAACCGAAAGGAACTGAGAACAAATAACATATTTAAACAAATTGTTTAATACGAGGGACTGCTAGGTCCAAACATGTACGTTCCGTGCAAGAGCTGGCGATGAACCTCTAACTCTAAGACGAGACAGTTCCTTCGCTGTAGTCTTTGTTTTATTATACTTTAAGTACTTGTAGACACGTCTAGGTCTAGGTCTAAAGGGATATTTGAGTAACTCTCTCTTTTATAATGTCCTGTAAGACAGGCCTCAATTAACCGCAAGGATGGGTGTTTTGGTAAACACAATCAGATTGGACGGCGCCTTTTCCAATGTGATTGGTTGCACGTGAAAACATATTGCCTGATGGGAAACAGTAGCCAAATGAATGATGTCTGCTAGGATATTATTCCAGAGATGTCAAGGTTAAACTGTTTCTAGTTAGTTACGTGACACACTTCTTTACTTTGCAGACTTAAGTAATGTTTGGGTTTTCCTATTTCTTGCATTGGTGTTATTTTTATCGTTATTAAATAAGGTTGTTCTACGTATTATACAATAACAAATTTCTCCAGAACGACGATATTTCTATTTATGCGATCTAAGCTAAACATCTTGTTAAAAACCATCTATTGTTTCTTAAAGCCAGGGGATTTCCCTACTTTGATATTCTATACATCGATATTCTAGCAAGCTAAACCGAAATTACTCTTGTCAACAAAATGACAGCGAACTGAAGACTATAAGCCACCAAATTATTAAAACTAACGCGTTAAACCAAAAGCTAATTAAAACTGGAAAAGAGTAGCATAACAATATATATGTCCATTTTTATATTCATTTATTAGAAATATTAAAAAAATAGTCCTATTACCTCGTGTCCATCAGGAAAATGTCCTTCCACTGCCAGCAGTATGTTGTCTATTTGCACTGTACTTGAAGTGTCTGCTACTATACCCATTGTATCGCAAAGCGTTAGTTGTATCTCCTTTATAGGATATCGGCAAAACTGAAGGCATAAATGTTTTAGGTAGTTATAAACAACATTAACAACAATTAATTTAATTAACAGCAAAATGAGAATAAACATATAGAAATTATCCTCGATTAATTTAGTATTTACCTTTTTAGTAATTGCTGAGGCCTTTTTTCCTGCTGCGGCTCTAGCGGGACAAATATTTTCTTTTATCACAGAATCGACACTGTTGACGATACTGGATTTTCCTGAACCTACTTGGCCAACCAGAAGGATGTTAAATGGAATTGTTCCCTGACCAAAGGCAAGCACTTCCGCTTTCAGCTCCTTCTTGACACTGTACAATCGTTTACAGAAGATTATATAAAATAGCAAACGAGCAAGCATATATATATATATATATATTTATAAAGGAGATTATATAAAATATATAAAATATGACTGGAACTGGACATTAATATACATTTGTTATGAATAGTAGCTCCCTTATTTCACTTTAATGGCCCGTTCACATGAAGGCGAGTTGTCCCTGGTAGCAGGGGGTTTTGCGAGAATAAAACAAAAGAGTTATCCCTGCTACCAGGGACAACTCGCCTTCATGTAAACGGGCCTAATTTGATCATGGATTTACCAAAATATAGTTTCTCCTTATTTGTAGTGTTATAATTATGACTGTCATGAGTCTAGCTTCAGTTAAAAAACGTCTGGGTAGTAGCTTGAAACTTTTCACATTGAAAGATTTTTCGACAACCGGGTGGCCTTAGCTTCCAGAGTTTCACGGCATTGTTTGTATACAACACCTAGCGCCTACTCAAACTATTTCGGCAGGCTTTCCTTCTCTCACAGGCCTAGGGGTTGAAAAGCAGGCTATTTGTAGATTTCATTTCCTAAAAAATGTTTTAAAAATATACTGAATATTTCTTACTTTTTTCCCCAACCCTTCGTTTTTCTCCATGCCTCCTTCCTTACACCTGTGTCAGCAAAGAAAATGACAGACTCGGTCAACAACCTATACCATAAAGCATATATGTGTTATGAAGTCAACTGAACTCCCACGGTTTGTGGTATTTTACTTATGCTGGAAAATTTGTAGCGTTGTCAGAATACATACACTGGATGTTTCGATTCACTGTCACGAAGTTCACAGAAGGCACGAATCAGTGTAGTGCCGGTTGTCTACTTATATATTTGAATTGCTTTTTCAGCCCCTCTTGTTAATTTATATCCACGGAGTGGGTCCGGGGGGTATTCGTCCATTTGATTTTCGTGTAGAAAGAAAAATTAAAAATTGAAGTTGAAACCAATTTTTGATTTTTGATTTTTGTATACATTTAATTTTACACCTCGTTTTGATGGATTTGACCGAGAGAAATATTGGAATTTCCCTGTATTTTTTAAAAACATCATTAGGTTTTTCAAAATCGATTCATTGAATTGAAAATCAAAACGACCATTATTTAATATGCCAAGTAGGGGAACATTCCATTCGACTTTCGCCCTGACCGGGGAGAGGTACTGAACTTATCATCTCCAAAGGGGTAGGGTGGGTCAAGCAAACAAAATGGCGTCGTCTTGGAATTGCCGACAAGATATGTACAAGAGAAAATCGTCCTACAAGAAAATGTTATGAACTACTGAATTAAGCATTGTTGGCCACTCGGATTGAAATCTATAACAGCTACAAGCTAAGACAGAAGGATGAACATCAGCACGAGCAGCAGCCACGAGCATATTTAGTAGTTGCTCTTGTCTTTGATCACGGTTACGAGTCTAATTGATCATCAAAGCCGACATTTTTCGCGGCAGCGGTCATGTTTTCGAGAAAGTCTTCATAGACAAGGCGCAAAATGGAAAAAGTCGATCGCAAAAAGTGCAGAAGGCATTTTGGGGTAGAGGCTGGTAACATAACTATTCTAAACCGATTTTTCATGCTGAATCTGAATATGGCTGTTACCAAGACGTATTCTGCAATCTTATAAGTGTAAATGACGTTTTTGTGAATTGCTACAGTCATTTCATACTAACGGCTTTTTCATGTAATTCCAAAAGTTCCCAAACTTAAAAACAATGACCATAGCTGGAAAGAGCATACCAAAATCAGTAAAACTGTGAAGTTTGAAGGATATCAGTTGAAGAATCAAGGAGATACGAATTTTCAAAAATCGAAATTTGTTTGTATCTCTTGCATAACTGTAAGTGTTTTCATACAAAATTTCGATTTTTGAAAATTCGTATCTCCTTGATTTTTCAACTGATATCCTTCAAACTTCACAGTTTTACTGATTTTGGTATGCTCTTTCCAGTTATGGTAATTGTTTTTAAGTTTGGGAACTTTTGGAATTACGTGAAAAAGCCGTTAGTATGAAATGACTGTACGTAGCAATTCACAAAACACGTCTTACACGTATAAGATTGCAGAATACGTCTTGGTAACAGTAATATTCGCATTCAGCATGAAAAATCGGCATAGAATAGTTACGTTACCAGCCTCTACCCCAAAATGCCTCCAGGTATCTGATTTCTCAAAAATGCGCCTTGTCTATAAGGAATTTATACAGCGCAGTGTCTTGTCTAAACCATCAGCTCTTTGATGCATCCAGTCAGGTGTTCAATCAATCAATCAATCAATCAATCAATTAACTTTATTTACCCACGGTAAACGCCATCAGTGGGACTGGTTTTCAGACGTGCCGTGCTAAAAAATATATATATATACAATGTAAAAAGCTAATGTCTAAAAAAAATTATATATACATAAATACATAATAGTGGCATTATGTACATATGTATATACAATCTTATTATATATTTATATAAATACTTAATAAACTATATCTAACTTAAATATCTAATTGATTATATATAATAGATAACTAACTAATGAACTAATTATATGCTACAATTTTAAATGCGTACATACATGGGCGAGCAAATCTTTTCTACTCAAGAGCTTTCCGAAAGTTTTTTAAATTATTGAGCTCTCTTATTTTGTTTGGTAACTCATTCCATACAATGGCACCACGGTAGGAGAAGGAACGTTTCATGAAATTAGTTTTTGGCAAAGGAGGTTGTAAATCATATTTACTGCCTCTAAGATTGTAGCTATGTACCTCGGACGTCAGTTGAAATAAGCTTTGAAGATAATTAGGAGCTTCTTTGTGAAAGACTTTATACATCATTATCTGTAATTGTAATTTTTGTCTTTCACTCAAGTTTAACCACTTTAATTCTGTTAGAAGTTCATAAGACCTGACTGAGTAGTCTGTCCTGGTTATAATTCTGGCTGCTCTATTTTGCAATTTTTGCAATCGATCTATGCGGGTTTTTGAGCAGTTTCCCCAGGTGATGCTGCAGTAATCAAAGTACGGCAGCACTAGTGAATTATAAACAGATTTCAAAGTATCTAAGTCATTTGTCCAATTTCTTGTTTTGTATAACATACGTAGGCCATTTGATACTTTAGAGATAACATGCTTAATATGGTCATCCCAAAGCATACACTCGTCGATATGTACTCCCAGAAGTTTAGTGCATTGCTTTCGCTCGATAGTTTTGTCATTCATAATTAAGTCCATACTATTAGCGTTTTCTATGTTTTGTCTTGACCCTATTATCATGTAGTTTGTTTTTTTAGAGTTACAACTTAATTTGTTTGTCTTTAACCAGTTATCTACATCTTCTAAGTCTTTGTTTAATTTTTCCTGGATGTCCTGGATGTGTTTGCCTGCCGTTGTTATAAATGTATCATCAGCAAACATCCCAGGTATGGAATGGTTTAGACATTTTGGAAAATCATTTATATAAATGATAAATAACAAGGGCCCCAGTATTGACCCTTGTGGAATACCACAGACAACATGTTCTTCTCTCGACAAGACGCCATTAACATGGCACCTCTGAGTCCTGTTACTTAGATATGATGTAAATAGCTGTAAAGCTCTACCATTGATACCATAGCAACTTAACTTTCGTAATAAGATATTGTGGTCTACGGTATCAAAGGCTTTTTTTAAGTCGACAAACACATTCCCATTTAGAGAGCCATTGTCCATGTTTTTAAGCCAAGTATCTAATGCAAAAAGCAGTGCTGTACAGGTTGAATGCCCCGAACGAAAACCAGATTGGGAGTCTGTTAAGAGCTTATGGTGTTTTAAAAAGTTTGAAAGTTGCGTATGCATTAATCTTTCTGCAACTTTAGAGATTGCAGGGAGAATAGAGATAGGTCTATAATTCTCAGGGAGGTTTCGTTTGTCCGATTTGTAAATAGGCGATACTTTAGCTTTCTTCCAGTCATCTGGAAAAATGCCAGTTTCGAACATTTGGTTTATAATTTCACAAATGGATTCCGAAATATAGGGGCTGGCTAATTTTAGCAGTTTGCTAGATATTTTGTCCAGCCCACTACTTTTTGACGTGTTTAACCCTGACAAGATTTTTTGTACCATCTTCTCGGTTACAAGAGTAAACTCGAAATTGGCATTTATTCCTTCAATATATTCTTCGGGAATTGAATCCGTTTCTGGAATCTCAGATGCAAGTTTTGGTCCTAAAGAAGTAAAATAAGAATTCATTTGACTGGCTATCTCCTGTTTATCAGTAAATGTTTTCCCGGAAAAAGATAATTCATTGATAACTGTTGTATTGGATTTACGACCTAAGGAATTATTTATTACTTTCCAAGTTTCCTTTATGTTACCACTGCTATTCTTTATGCCTTCATTAAGATATTTAGATTTTGCTGTTTTGATATGTGCATTTACATCATTTTTTGCTTTCCTGTACTCCCTCCACTGATGATCGAGATTATGCTTAACAGCTTGTTTTTTTAAGAAATCACGTTTTCTCATTATTTGTTTTAATTCAGCAGTTAACCATGGTGAATATTTACTCCGTACTTTCCTCTGTCTAAGTGGAGCATGTTTGTTAACTACCTCTAGAAATAGTGATTTCCATATGTCCCACATTTCATTTGGATCATCCTGGAGGGTTGCAAAATGAAATGGAGTCTCTTTTAAGTCTTTAATGAAGGCATCTAGATCAAAATTTTTGTACTGTCTTGATTCTATTATCTTAGGTTCATTTTTTGACGAGTTATGCTTTCGGATGACATATATCAAGCTATGATCAGATATACCAATATGCTCAACTCCATGACGAACTATTTTACTTGGTTCGTTCGTAATTACATGGTCTATTAAGGTGCGTGAATTGGGAGTTATTCTTGTTGCTTCCTTAATAATTTGTTCATATTGATATGTCTCAACAATAAAGCTTAAACAATTTGTAATATGGTCCGGGGTCGGCGACAATAAATTGCAGTTGAAATCGCCTAATATTATGCTTGCTTTTTGGTCTTTATCAAGACTTGATAAGTAATTTTCAAATTTGTCTAAAATCTCCATTCTAGAATCTGGTGGCCTATACCAAGTTGTTACAAGGAAAGGCTTTGTTTTAGGTTTTCTGATTTCTATTGTTAGGACTTCCAAATCTTCCGAATTCAAATCGGACCTAATTACATAATTAACGGAGTCCTTAACATAAAATGCTATGCCACCGCCATTTCTGTTCCTATCAAGTCTTAACAAATTATAACCCTCAATTGCTACTTCAGAACTAGATATGACATTGTCAAGCCTTGTTTCATTTAGCGCCAAAATATCAAACGTTTTTTCCTGCATTAGAATCATTAATTCATCGTGATGTTTAGGTGAACTAGCTACATTTAGAGCAGCAATTTTAAAACCTCTTACTTTAGATATATCATTTGATAAATAAACTGTTTTTGAACTTACTGGTGTGTCACTGTTCTTACTAGTCTGAGGTAATTCTCCCATGCTGTGTCTTTGTGCTTTGGCTTGTGGTTTCTGTTTTGAAAACCCACTGGTGTTGTAGAATGGTTGGGATTTCTTAGATATCTGCAAAAGTTGCGGCCCAGTATTGAGTCCCCTTTTCTATTTAGATGTACTTGAGATTGGTTTAGGTGGGACGATTTGAGATTCTTATTATCCAGGAATAGCACACCCTTCTTATTACACATCTCTTTAACAAGAGTGTTGAATGCCTTGATTTTTTCAGGCGAAACATCATCTCTGGGTGCAACACTGGATATCGCCAAGGTCTTCACTCTCGACTTCATATCATCTATTAAGGTTTCCATCTTGTTTATCGCTACATTTTCGTGCTCCTTGGTTAGATTATTTGACCCTGCATGTATTATTAGTCGTGTCTCTTTATTATTACCATTGTCGTTACTTAACAGGTCTTTTGCGTTTTTATGTACATCTTCAATATGCGCTCCACGAAGGCAATGCTTCTCCACATGTCCGTTGAAGGCCTTCTCCAATTTAGAACGATCCACATGTTTTATTATAGAATCTCCTATCAGGTACACTTCATCCGTATTTTTTTCCGGTTTACTATCTTGGTCTTGATTGTATTTGCTCTTCTGTAACGATCTGTAGTATTCAATCTGGTCTTCCAAGGGTTGGTTTTCTTTCGTATTTTGTGTCTTGTTCTGTTCCTCTTGTTTATACCTGTTCCTTTGTTGCAATCTATAATCCTCAATCTGGTCTACTAGTGTTTTCCTCTCAGAGGGTGATTTCTTACTATCCAGATTTTCTGTTTCTTCATGCAGATCCAGCAGTACTTCAAAAGGATTTTGAATATCTAGTGGAGTACAGAAACTTTCAGGTTCTGTGTGTAATCTTTGGTTTGCAACCAACGTCCATTCAGATGGACTTGTCTCATTATTGTTATCGATGGCCTTGTTTGTGAGCTCTGAATAATTTGTGTTCAGTAGTCTTATCGCAGTAATTAGGCTAAGATTGTCCTCTTTAACTCTTTGTACTTCTTTTTCAGCCTCAAATAGCTTTCTTTTTAGCAATTCATTTTCGCATGATAGATCTTCAATAGCGCTGTATTCATCAGGGACTTTAGCTGGACTCGTTGTCATAGAGAATTCAGATTCATCCTTACTGTCAATTAACTCAAAAGCTTCAAGTTTTGAATTGATTAATTCGATGGCTTCCCAGATTTTGTTGATTTCATCTTTATAGCCACCATTAGGAATAGTTTTAATTTGCACTTTACTTGCTTCAACTGCAGAGTCAATAAAACCTTCTAGTTTCCTAATATAAGCTCCACCAGTGAGTCGTTATGGGTCGTGCCGACAAGGTCTTCCTCAAGATCAAGTGGCTGTTGAATTTCGAGGTCATCATAGATATTTTCGTTGCTCTCTGCTTGAAGATCGATTAATCTGCTTTTTAGATCACTGCCTCTCTTTCCCTGGATTTGAAGAGTTTTAGTTGTCGGATAAAAGTTTACTGTAATGCACGCTGTTGAGGACTGCACATTTTGCGCTCGTATTGGTAACAAATTTAGACTTGTTGCCGTCTTCTCCCGTTTCAGTCAGAATTTCAATCAAAAATTGCTCCAATTCAGTCACAGTTCCATTCCAGATCAATTTCTTATCTTTTTCATTATAATCCAGCAATCGTGGAGCATCTGTAAGTCTTATAGTTTGAGAAGAGAGTGACATCTCAGAAATACGTCCGCTCGCCATTGATGCGTGAAAATCACTGTTCAGTACAAGTAGACTTCGATCCGAGTGGCCAACATGCGTAATTTAGCAGTTTATAACGTTTTCTTGTAGGATTTTACTGAACTTTAATTTTCTCTCGTCTTGTCAAGACGGCGCCATTTTGTTTGCATGACGCACCCCCCCTCCCCCCCCAGAAGATGAACAGTCCAGTACCTCTCCACCATTAGTGGAAAACTCGAAGGGAATCCTCCCCTACTTGGGAAAAGATGGTCGTTTTGATTTTCAACTTTCTAAATAATCGATTTTGAAAAACCTAATGATACTTTTAAAAATACCTGAAAATCCCAATATTTCTCTCGGTCAAATCCATCAAAACGAGGTACAAAACTAAAAATATACAAAAATCAATAATTAAAAATTGATTTCAGCTTCACTTTTCAATTTACTTTCGATACGAAAATGAAATGGACGAAAATCTCCCGGACCCAGAGTAAATATTGTAAAGTGTATACTAGCTACACATTCATCATGCATGCAGTATAGTGACATAGGAAATCTCCTTTTCGAGATCCAAAATGTATAAGTTCTGTTCTTGGAAGCGAATTCCGTAGAAGACGTAAAACAACATGCATATTTAATGTTTTCAGTAACCCAATGGTGTTTTGACTTTGTACCGACCGATTCGTGGAAGAAGTCGTTGTGAAAGATTAGGTATAAAGCATATATACACCGGATGTTTTGATCCACTGTCGTCTCGAAAAATATCAGACACCCACAGTTCGATTAATATACAACTTGAAGTACTTCTGTACTTAAGCTTGTACCGTGGCTATTTATGCCGACTGTCAACACTGTCCGGCGTACGTAGCAATCATTTCCTTGAATTGTGCAGCACTGATGAAAAGAAGGGGGTTAAAAGCGTATCGTCGGCTTCCTGGGAGAGGGACTACCGACACTAAATGTTACTGCTTTACCTTACATATGAACTTTTCACTCCGAATTTACTTGTGTCGAGGTTAGAGCAAAGTAGTGGTGGTGACGTAGAAAGTGTTATGGCAATGTTGCAGTGGTTATTGCTTTGTACGTTTACAAACCTGATTGATTTTGTCGATTGTTCCGACCGACCGAGAATATCTGACCCATAGTCCGTAGTCTGTTTTGTGGTAAAACTCGTTCAGACTGATTCAGGGCTGGGCGGAAACTGTTCATGCGCAATACAGACACAAAGTTCTTGGAAGTGAACAACTCATAAATGAATGCATATGCCGTGGAAACTGAAACTGGATTTAATTCCAAGACTCTTTAAGGAAAAAAAATACTAGACGCCCTACCAACCTTGTGCCGTATCAAATACACAAATTATGTAATGCCTTTGCAACTCTGAGAACCAGACTGACAAGTTATTTGGAACGCTTGAGTTGAACAGTGTATATGAATCAGCAATTGAGTTGTGCCAAGTCACTGAATGGCACATCGCTCGTAAGACGTCTAAACTAAGCCTATGATTTTGCGATGAAGGCAAAATTGTATTCCATATCCTTGCATCAAGAGAGATAGAGATGATAATTTGCACGCATCGATCCGTTGCCACCTTTTTCGGGCATTGGGCATGTTTTAAAAAAACAAAAGGCATCATGAATGAGTCTAAATGATCTACTTATATTTATGAATTACTTTTTTAGCCCTTCAGTAAATATAGTGCAGAGTAAATATAGTAAAGCCTATACTAGCTACACATTTATCAGTGTAGCGACAGAGAAACCTTTTCGATATCCAAAATTTTTGAGTCGATTTTGGAGCGAATGCCGTAGGAGATGTAAAATATATAACATAGCAAGAGACCATAATACTAAGAGAGCGAAACACAGTATTGATGTCTGTGCGATGTTCGTGGCGGCTAAGGCTATTTTAAGTAACTTCGCCATCGCGCGCGCAAGGCCCTCAACAAATATATAGAATTTGATTTTTGACGTGCGCGCGGACGGGACCGTTTGAATTCTATATTGTTTGAGAGCCTTGCGCGCGCGATGGCGAAGTTACTAAAAATAGCCTTAGCCGCCACGAACATCGCACAGACATCAATACTGAGTTTCGCTCTCTTAGTATTATGGTCTCTTGAACATAGTTAATGTTTTCACCGAAGAACCAATGAGATTTGTGTTTCGTGCTCAGAGGTCATCGGCTTCCGAGAGAAGAGAAGTCTTGGATCACTGATTAGAAAATTTATTCAATAAGCAACTTACTGCGGTTTTCGGTATTCTGCGAACTCCGACTTTCACACGCCAACCGCTAATTTGCGTTTTTGCTTCTGTCAAACAAAAGTAAATATCACTAATACGAAGAACTTTTAAAGTACCAAAATGATAATATAGCTAATATATACTCTCTAAAGATCAAATTTGGTCATTTGGTAGGATTTTAGCAACTTTTAGTATTGATTTTTCGATGTTTTGTTCCAACGGACTGTTTGAAGGTCAGAGTTCGCAGAATATCGAAAACCTCAGTAACTGAAACAAATACAAAGCTAGTTGTTATTCTAGCATAAATGTACTGGACAGGCTCGTAACACGGTATATTTAATTTTCGTCTCACTGATCCCGTGATTTTACGGAAAGTTTGATCCCTGAGTCCATATTTTTAGAAATTTTTGATCCCTGATCCTTGGTGCAAAAAACTGAGCTGATCCCTTATCCTGACCCAATGTCCCTGATCCTCGATCCCACCCATTTGATCCCTGAGCCCTGGACTCTGATCCCTGATCTTGGCCATAATTTGGAGCTTGATCCCTGATCCCATATACCATGTTACTAGCCTGTACTGGATATAAAAACGGATATCAAAGAAAAGAGATAAGAGAGAAGACATGTACAGAGAGAGGGCAGAGAGCAGAGAAGAGAAATGAAGAGAAGAGAAATGAAGAGAAGAGAAGAGAAATGAAGAGATCAGAAGAGAAATGAAGAGAAGAGAAGAGAAGAGAAGAGAAGAGAAGAGAAGAGAAGAGAAGAGAAGAGAAGAGAAGAGAAGAGAAGAGAGAGAAGAGAAGAGAAGAGAAGAGAAGAGAAGAGAAGAGAAGAGAAGAGAAGAGAAGAGAAGAGAAGAGAAGAGAAGAGAAGAGAAGAGAAGAGAAGAGAAGAGAAGAGAAGAGAAGAGAAGAGAAGAGAAGAGAAGAGAAGAGAAGAGAAGAGGAAAGAAAAGAAGAGGAGAGAAGAAAAGAGGTCATTTCAAACAGTACATTTTGATTCAACATAATGATTAACGGTCTACTAGGAGTTAACAGACATGACAGACTGTCTATGACTTGACTTATTGCAGTTTCTTAGCTAATGTATACATTGTGATTAGATTATTCCTGTGTACACTTACACTTGCAGTAAAGAAAGTGAATTTGAGAATTCTTTTATTTCAGCTCTATTCAGGAGCTCACTAAGCTTTCTATAAAGCCATCATCATTCTCAGTGACATGAGTAGAATCCCTCAAAGTCAGAGAAAGCAAAATGAGCGATGCCTGTTACTCTATCACGTAGTTCTTGATCCAGAAGATAGTCGTCGTCAGACAGATACCTCGAGCTCGAAGCGATGCAAATGACCACTTTGTAGACAAGATAATATGAAGAATGTTATCAGTTCTCATGTATAGTCACGTGTAAACTAGGCATCAGGCAGCGCTTCGACAGGAAATTTTTGGAACTGGTTGGTCGTTTAATTTGACATAAAGTGCGCCATTATGAGAAAAACAAACAAGCAAACAAACAAACAAAATATAACAGACAAGATGTGCAACATTGGTATTGTAACAACACTTGGAAAAAAAGAGAAGTCATTTCAAACAGTGAATATAATTTTAATTCAACATAACAATATAAATGGACACCTACTAGACCAGATTATGACCATAATTATCAGGAGTTGACTTATTTCAGTTTGTTATCTAATTAATGTGCATTGTAAATTAAAACTGACCCGTTACTGTTAGTATTCCTGTGTATACGTGCAAAAAAGAAACCGTTTTTAGGAAGATTTTTTTATTTCAGCTCTATTCAGGAGCTCATTAAGCTTTCTGAAGCCATCACCATTCTGGCTACATGAGTAGAATCCCTCAAAGTCAGAGAAAGCAAAATGAGCGATGCCTGTTACTCTATCACGCAGTTCTTGATCCAGAAGATAGTCGTCGTCAGATAGATCACCTCGAAGCGATGAGCTATTTTTGCAGTGTAATACGACCATTACTACTGGGGTATGGTCTGAAATTATAAATGAAAACAAGACAATTATCAATCTAGAATCTCAACAAGTTGAGCTCTCGATATACGTTTTTGCGTGACGTTTGTGCTTCATGTCTGCACCAGCCAAACGATGCATTAATGACATCCAAGACAAAACAAAGATTCAAAGATTATTTTTACCTCGAACTCCTCTCATTGCACTTTCAATATCTGTTCCAATTCGTGAAGCATTAACACAGAACACAAGCACTGGTGTCTGACCATCATCTAAGTCTTGTGTCCAGGTCTTCTCTCGAAGATGCATTCGCTTAATAATCTCACTCTCAACAGTTCTCAATCCTATGTTGTCTTGCTCGCATCTTTTGATGAGAACTGAAATTCAAGTAAGATGTATCAACACAACTGAAATCAAATTGGACCGTTAGGTCATTCTTGTGGTTCTACTAACCAACAAGTGTTCTTTGAACGGTTATGCATCGAAAAGCATCACCCAATTCGTGGACACGGTTTTTGTATCGTTTGATGTACAGATACCCAAGAAAAGCTATGAGAAGGAAAAGAACTAGGGCAGGATAAATGTTCCAGTTAGCGCGATCGCTTTCTTCCGTCTTGTCCGTCATGGCGTCCAGTAAGAAGTAACAAAGCGATATAGATATATAATATATGCGTGACTTCTTGGAAGTACCCCCCACAGGGTTCTGCAGGGTGTGTTATACCTAGTATTTCATATTCACCTTCGATGAATTTCTTTCCGTATTTAACTGTTTTAAAAGCTACAAGATGTTATTTTTACACAGTAACTCTCTGCTTATGAACCATTACCTCCGCCTTTTTTCTCTTCCGATTGACCACTAAACAGGCCTCTGCGTTCATGATTTGTATCTCCGAACGGCCATATGGACTTCTTTTTGCAATAGCACAGTAAAGCGATTAGAAGGACGACAACAACACAAGCTATAACTATAGCAGCAATAACAACGTCCTCCATAGCATTGATGGCAAAATCTTACTACATTAGCTGAATCGATGTTACATTATATTCTAACTTAACAAGAAATGTTTTGACTGTCGATTCTTCGCTTCAAGTTCCGAGAAATTCGAAGTGCCGCGCGTGACAACAGACTACCGCTGACCATAAACAAATACTACTTCCGGTTGCTAAAAGTTTCTACATGTCGAAGTAGTTTGATTTTTTCCACTATTTCTAAAGGTTGTTTTAAGGTTAGGTTAAGACTTTTATATAAATGTAAATGTGTTTAAGTTAATTTTACAGGATAAGTTTGAAAGAAAATGCATTAAAGGTGGAAAACCACAACGCCCGGGGGGATACTCCCTATACTGGTGTGCTAGGGATGATCGTATTTTTAGGGGTTGAAATCGCCGATTTGGTATTTTTAGGGGTCTTCAGAGAAAATCCAAGGTTTTTCAGAAAAGATGGTATTTTTTAGGGGTACAAAATAAACGAGACGATTTTTTTTACTTACTGCCTTTTTATTAGAACACTAATTTTGTTTGATTTTTTGGTATTTTTTAGGGGTATTTTTGAGCTGTTGGTATTTTTTAGGGTCGAAAATTTCGGCATTTGGGTATTTTTTAGGGTACGTTTTGGAGGTTTCCGACGATCATCCCTAGCGTTTTGACCCCGAAGACCCCCCCCCCCCCCCCCCGGGCCACAACGCATTCAGTAAATGTTGATAATAATAATAATAATGATTTTACTTATGATTAAAAAACACAATAAGTTACATGGTTTATATTACCATCATCATCACTCTCTAATGCTTCATACTTGCTTGAACCTACAAAGACAAATAGAAGGGATTGGTGAATTAGAAATAGATCTACCTGAATATTAGCTATATTAAAATAACAATAGTTCTCACAATTTTAGAACAGTTTTTACACACTAAGCCAGAGGCCCTAATTTCATTTTTTTTTTTCATTCTTTTTCTTACCTTTCCTTTTCTTTCTTTTCTTTTCTTTTTGTTTTGTTTTGTTTATGTTTTGTTTTGTTTTCTTTTTGTTTTATTTATTTTTTCATCTCTTTTCTTTTCATCATTCATCTTTTATCTTTTCTTTTCTCCTTCCTTTGTTTTGTGTTTTAGACTTATACATATGATTGCATCATAATAGATGGCTTGATCTGCAAGTCTGCTATTTGTCTTTGAACTAAAGACTAAAAAGCAATTTAATAAGAAAATATTCTGCATATTTTTGGAAACATTAACAATGTGAGCTTACCTTTCAACCAGTTCCAGAATCCACAGATACAATTCCAGCACCCTGCACAGATAAAAATATAGATATACTCTTCAAAAAAAATAATTAAACTTATCAGTCTGTACACTTCTCTTTTCATTTATTTTAATTTTCTCATCTCTTTTATCTTCCTCATCTTTTGTTTTCTTTCTTTTCCTTTTTTTTTTTTTTTTTTGTCCTATGGTTCTAATATTGCACAGTGTATCATCAGACTGCATGACTATACTTCCCTTTCCTTCCCTATGATTCCTTTTCCTTCTCTTTCTATTCCCCTAGCTCCCATTTACTTCATTTAACATTGTATTTTCATTTTCCCATTTAATTCTATATTTTACTGTTCAAACATATACAGAAATTTCAGAATAGGCAATCAGTCCAAAAATTTATAGATCAACATTTCATTTCACTTTTTTATTTTACTTCCGTTTGTCTTTTACTTTATGGATAGCATATATATGCTGCAGTTGTATTTTATCCTTGGTTCAATATTCATTTTTCTTAGTTTTTGTGCATAGTAATACATAATAATGAGTATAAAACAATTAACGTAAAATAAAATTTGAACCAAAGACAAAATTGAACTGCAACACATGCAATTGCAATTAGATGTTGCGCTTACCTGGAAAAAACCATCTGCAGAATCTACAGGTATTCCTGTAACACCACTGCACAGCTCTCACAGATTTATCTATAAGAGAATGGAATATGGAATTAGGGGCTTTCATTTACTAGTGCATGGGGGGAGATGGGGAGGGGGCCGTACTCCCCTATAATCGCTATAAGGGTACGTGCTGCTAAACAGGGTAGGGTTTTCAGCGACTTTACTCTGGAACAGGGTATATAAAAATTGTAATTACTCTCTGGAACAGGGTATCTATTTAACAAAGTTCATCTAAAAGGCCGTGATAAATGGGGTTAACAACATGTCAACTTGGCTGGAAGCAAGGAAATAGGGCAGGCATTTACTCTGGAACAGGGTATCAATTTTGGAAATTTTGCTCTGGAACAGGGTCAGGGTTCGAGGGGCTCAGCGGCACATACCTACCCAAAACTTGAAGGAGTATCCCCCCCCCCCCCCGGGGGCAAAATTGTTGTGGGGATGTGATATGTTTGAATAGATGGGGAGGGTGTATTATGTAATAGTGATAACCATAGCTATATATATATAATAAAAATAGTTTGCATAATTTTAGAAACCATTAACACAGCTGTGCCACAGACCATAATTCCATTTTTCATTTCGTTTTTCTTTTCTTTTCTCTTTTCTCTTTTGTGTTTTAAACTATTATCATATTGCATCATAATTATAGATGGCTCAATCTGTAAGTCTGCTAATTGTCTTTGAACTAAGGACTAAAAAGCAATAAGAAGATATTCTGCATGTTTTTGGAAACATTAACAATGTGATTGTGACCTACCTGTCAACCAACAGATACAATCCCAGATAAAATCTGCCAAAAAATTCATAAATAACTCATCAGTTTCTACCTCACCTCTGCACTTATCACTTCGCCTTTCTTTTTCCTTCTATCTTTGTCTTTTAATTGTTTTCTGTTTTTCTGTTTTAATTCTAATTCTAATTATGGGCTATTGCACTGCTTGTATCATCTGAATGCATATTGCAAGCCCTATTAAAATGTAAATTCTGTTGATGTCTTTGAGCTACTTACGATACTGAGATTGAACAGCAAGAAAATTCAATTATACTGCAAGCTCTTTAAGAAAACTGTAATTATATATATATATATACATAAAAAATTGATCTGACAGAGAAAGGAATAAATATATATCACTTATGGGGCTTTCATTAATTAGCTCATTGGGGGACAGGGTCAGCAAAATGGGGGAGACAGAGCTGCAGATGGCAATTATTATTATTATTAGGTGTTATCGATCAGCATGCAGATTTTGTGGGAGAGCTAGGTTGCTAATGAAACTCCAAAGAAACTGATAGCGAAAATCTAGTGGGGATATGAAATTTTTGTCTATAAGGGGGGTGGAACTATTTTGAAAAATTCAAACAAAGTTTGCAGATACCCCCCCCCCCCCCCCACACACACACACACACTCACACGTGCTAATAAATGGAAGTCCCCTCTTATAGATACTTTATACATTTACGTTTTACACGTGTAAGTTGCTAAAGGTCCAGTTCACTTGTCAATTATCAGTAGCTGCCCTTACTCAAATATTGTCAACATGTACATAGCTGCTTCTTAAATTTTGGTTAATTGTTCCTTAAATTGGACACTTGAAATTGGACAGTTTACCAAAAATAATGATAAAATAATTGAACTCAAAAATTCCTGACTGCCAACTTTTCAAATTGAAAAGCATGGAGTCCTATTTCATGTAGCTATATATACTGACGAATATTGGAATGATCTTTAAATTATAACGGAGAAATTGCCATACAGATATATAATTACCTTTTAACCGAATCAACACATCCATATAGCAGCTGCTTGCTGGTAGATTCGTCAAAGAAACAAGCAGGAAGTGTTTGTCTGTGAAACAATCTAGTGTCTATAGCATTGTAGCTATATATATAGTGTCTTCTGATTTCTCGATTCCAAGAATTAATTATCCGAGTGCAGTGCGTGACATTTCCGGGAAACCCGACGGGCGGGACTGAAATGTACTTTGATCTTAATTTGACAAAAACGCATGGACTACGGAATTTTTGTTTTTTATATAAGAGCTAAATCAATCTATCTATACTTCATTTAATGCCAGTGATTCTCAGGCTGATGAACAACTTTACGTTCCAAGAATTCAAATTCGTGGAACCATGGCAAGAGGTAGTGTAGACATGAATTTTACATGACCCGTCACCGTCACGTGCCATGCAGAAGTGCAGAGCAAAGAGTACTCGAAGTTCCCGGGCGGGGGGAGGGGGACTCCATTGTAAAAAGATCGGGTATGCTCATCGGAAATTTTCAAAAATATCCCTAAGAGATACCGGAAGTCTTTTAAGGAGAGCGTGGCTGGACGACTTTTTAACCCCTAAGATACCAGTGATATTATTATTATGAACATAAAATTGGACGATTGACACGCTTTTGTTGGGCAAATTTCTTCCATTTGAGTACAAGATATTACATTTTGATATTTTTCTCCCCTAAACCTAGCCTGCTTTGCTGGCAGTCTGCGATTCATTTCTTCCTCCGCCCAAAAACTGCAGACCGCCAGCAACGAAAGCTACCCCCTATAAGAGGTTTTGCGTGGCCGAGGGGGTGGGGGGGTGGGGAAAGAAATGAGGAGATCTCCTTTCCATTCCTCCCTGCTCTCACCTTTCCTCTCCTCTCAGAGCCAGCCTTGCAGGTTTAAAGTGCCCTCTTTCCATGCATCGTACAACAAATCAAAGGTACACAATAGGGAAGTATAACTCGCAAAAAAAATCCGCCCCCCCCCCACCCCCACCCCCCCGCCCCAAGAAAAACAGAGATGCGGACAACACACCTGCCTGTCCTGGATGTGCCTGCTGAAGGGTGTGCACGAAGTCCCAGCTTCCTGGGGCAGCCTGGTAACAGAATTTGTTTATCCCATTAAAGTTTCTCAGAGCGCGTTTTCATTCCAAATGATTTTAACTCGTGGATTGCATAATCGCTAACTACCGCTTGGCGAAGCGGGGACTGAAACCCAATTCGAAACGAATATGGAGATATTGAAACCATTGGAACGTTCGTTTGACCGAAGATACGCTTTATAACAGCTATATCAGAGGCCAGAAAGGTCAAAAGCAGAAGCAATAATAATGTGACTTCAGAGCTTCAAAGGACTGACAGCAGATAAGCACAATTTGTAACTCGGTTTATTAACACATAAACACAACGACTTTGTCCTAGTGCCCTTGACCTGACACGACTAAATTTGATGCCAGATCTCTGGTTGATGAACATCTCAGTTCCGCAAGAATTTACGAATTCGTGGAACCTAGGGTATGTAAACATTAATTCTACTGACTTGCTGACTGGATCGTGAAAAAGCAGAAGCACCGAGCAAAGAGTACTTGAAGCTCGGTAGATGCCGTGAAAATTCAGGTTCATAATCTTATCAACAACTGACTCCGGGTACCCAACCCCATTTTGGATAGGGGTGTGCCGCCGGAGTTCTAGAAACCTGACCCTGTTTAAGACACTCGAAAGTGAAAAAATCATACCTTGTTCAAGACAAATGAGAAGAAAATCGACCCTAGCCTAGACAAAAATGGCTGAGGAGGCGCTTTTTTTGTTTATTTTGAAAATCGTACCCTATCTAAGACTCAAAAAGATGATATGGCTTGGGATCTCGTCAAAATTATAGATCCTGTTTAAGACAATTTTGGGTAAAATGTATACCCTGTTCAAGACAGCAGGGCCAAAAACCATACTCTGTCCAGCGGCACATACCCGTATAGCAAATATATGGGAGTACCCCCCCCCCCGGAACTGACTCCGTTTGTGTCCAATTCGGGAAAAAGAAACGGCTTTATAGGGGCCGACCATTTAACTTTGAGGTAGGGGGTGGATGATTTTGGGTCGGCATTTTTTTTTCTTCTAGCAACCTGTTGGGCAGGAATTTTTTTTCCTTCTCACTGCTTTGCAGGATATTAATTTTTGGTATCACATTTCCCTGCAGGATATTTTTTTTTTCGTTTTTGTATTTTCTATATTTTGTAATTTAGTATTATTTAAAATAATCTAATTTTGTAAGTTCGAAGGATACATTATTGAACAGTTTCCATAGTATACATAAGGGGGGAATTTCTAGGGGGGGTTCCGGGGCATGCTCCCCCGGAAAAATTTGAAATTCAGACTGTTGGAAATGTGATTTACAGCGTTTTGCGAGGTCTTTTAAGACATTTTTATTGTACATGCAATTTTACACAATTTGTACACTTTTTTCTGGTAATCAGAAACAGTTGACATATACATTAGGGTTAGCATCATCCTTTACTACTTTACTACTTTTGAAGAATTGTTTTTTCAAAATCATCCATCCCCCCTCCTCAAAAGTTAAATGGTCGGCCCCTTTTAAAAAGCTGATCACCGAATGCGCGAATTACTTTTGGGCGTCTGAAGAGAGCTTTCGGGTCTTTGGGGCTTGAAGGCAGTGCTCAACTACTGTAGAACAGCCGCGCCTGTCGTTTTAATTTACCTACATTTCCAGAATTAAAAACTCCTTGAAATTGGGTAATTGTAATGAGTGATCTGGTTTCTCCCAATCTCTAGCCGCTACCAAATGTCGATTTTACAACAATTCATTCTTATTCTTTTTTAAGAATTATGCTAAATTTCTTTTGTAGTTATTCTCGTCGATCTTGAAGAACCTCGAAGAGACGAAAAAATAGTAAATTCAACCATTTCGAAGAGAATCCGGCAATATGGGAAATACATTAACAGCTAAACCATGGAGGGACACGATGGGCTGGGGAAGAGAGTATGTAAAACACATTTTTACTATATGCAATGATATGTTAAAGTTTTATTACTGATTCTGTTGACGCCTTATTGGTTTGAGACACACAGGTATAATGTTTTTAATTCTACAGAGTGAGGGATGAACTAAAAGCCAAAGTGGTTGCCCTGAGTCCAGAAACCAGCCTGGAAATTCCATCATATAACATCCTTGTTGCAGGTCAAGTAGGAGCTGGGAAATCTAGTTTTATTAACAGCATTGATAGCGTGTTGCAAGGAGAGGTTACTGCATGTAAAGCACAAGCAGGACAAATTGGTAAAAGTTTTACTAAAGAGGTATGTATAACAGATTTAACAAAAAAGCTTACGTCCTGCATATGTTTCTCGAAGTGCACGCTATATTTTACAGGCATGTTAAGGGGTGCACGGGCTAACGTATAAATAACGTTATCTGATTTACTAGCCGTTTCTAATGGAAAGTGGAATGCTGCGAGCAAGAAAACAGTTGTTGTATCCACGTTAGCCGGCAGAATTGTTTCCCTAACTGAACTCACGAAAGAACACTGCTTTCTCTGATTATCAATTACTGATTTTGTTTGCCCCTGTGCGTTGTGTAACACTGCAGTTGACCTTCCAATATTGAGCTATTAACAAGTATATTTTATTTAAATCTATTGCTTCAGTTTAACAGTGTCTGGTAAAGCTTGTTCTGCAAATTAAGGCCTTTAAGTACATAGCATTTCCTACTAATATTCGATCGACTGTCTGAGTTGTGCATCGTGAAACAGGGCGGCACGAGTTGGCATATAACAGAGCTGAAAGACTCATAAAAGCACATCTGTCTTCCCCTTGATGCGTCTTGATGAATACTTCCATTAACAATCAAATCAACGTTTGACATTGTATTAAAACTTGTTTGAAATATACTTACCTCGAAATCTGGTCACAAAACTATAATGGATTCAACAAATTTTGACGACAAAAAATGGTCTTCAAAAACGTGCTCAGCCCAACGCATAACTTTAGAACAGTTTGCCGCTATCCAATGTATTTGCATATTCACAAATCAAGTATTGCGACATCCTGACAACAATGGACAAACATCCTGACAAACTTTGAAACCGCATAATAAAGTGCCCAGACCTGGAATATGGTAATTTCCTTCAACTAGCTAGTCCTTATTTCAGTCCAATTACTTGCCATGGTCTGTCCATAGTTACTTGTAGTTATCAAATGCTACAAAATGAACTCCTTTTGGACCTCGTTTTCAGTCAACTTGACTTCAGCACAGGTTGCCTATCCTCGACGTTTGTTTACCGTGCTTATGTTTGTTTCAGTGTACCGGAGTTCCTGTGTAGCCAATCGTTTCAAAGAAATGTTAGAGAAGTTTAAAAATCGTCTTTGAGAAAGTCTCTTTTTGTTAAACCCGAAAAATAAATGTTCAGAAATAAAAGATAATATAAAAATTAGGTACTACCTAATAGCGGAGCTCCCATTTAAATATAATAATAATTTTAAATACTTTGTTTTATTTTGACGTTTTTGATTCAAATGAATTGGGCTTGCTGTGGTAATAGGCAAACAAATATTGCATTTTGTTGTAAAAGTTGAAATAAAGACTATAGATCAAGCTTTATTTCTTGCCCTTCAGTCTCCTGAGAATTATAAGGCTTTCAACTCAGTGACCATAGTGATATTTATTCAGATATTTGTGTCAGATTTTATAATTGACTTAGTAGTAGTGCTTCATAATTCTCAGAAATAGGATGCAAAAATCCCTCAAACTGATTTCATTCACATAAATACTGAACCTAATTCAACATCCTTCAATTAAACAATTAGACATTGCAGAAAATTATATTTAGATTTTTCTGTCTTGACAGTATTGTGGCATCTTGGTTTTTCTTGTATTATGTAGAGTAGAATGACACTGATAAATAGTTGTCTTTACACGAAACAAGAATTCTCTCTTCCAGGTTACACTAATCATGACTTTAGATGAAATTGTAAAACAACTCAAAACAACTACTACCTAAAAGCAAAGCTCCAATTTCAATTTTAATTTTTTTATGTTCTTGATTCAAATGAATTGGGCTTCCTGTGGTAATTGAAAAAGTTGAAATGAAGATTATTTAAAAAGCATTTTTAAAATAAGTTTTGGTTTTGGTTTGTATATTGTATGGGCTTGTATGCTCAGTGACCTTTGTTACAGTAAATTTTAATATTCAGATTCACTGTCAGATTTCATAACTGACTTTGTAAGGGTTCATAATTTTCAGAAATAGAAAGCAAAATCTCCAAAACATTTTTTTAAATTGATACAAGTAATTAAACCTTTTCGACATCCTGAATATTACAGAACAACATATATTGATTTGTCTGTCTTCACTATATTTGTGACATCTTGTTTTTTGTGGTTGTTGTTGTTATTTTGTTTTGTTATTTAATGTAGAAAAGAATGACACACTAGCTAGGCGAATACTTGTCTCCCACTTTTCTCTTCCAGATTACACTGATAATACAATTTAAAGTGATTATAAAAACAGCTAATTGAAATAACAAGAAAACAAGGAATTAAGCATTTTCAGTCTGTATTTAAGGCTTCACAGGGCTCACTGAGCAACTTCATCCAGATGAATAAAGTATAAAAACAATTCTAGTTTGCATGGCAAAATTCCTTCTTTTTTTCCTGTCAATTGTTTCATTAAATTCCAGACCAAAACTTGAGCTGTATTTACACATTAGTGGGGTTGAAATAAGTTCAAAATCAATTTTTTTACTAATTTTATTATTATTAGAACTAGTGCAAAAAGTTCACCGTAAAACAAAATGTCGTTGTACATTATTTTCATGTAAGGCTTGATCGAGTGTTTCTTTAAACTTGGCCACAGTTCAACGTGCATAAAAGGTTTTTTTTAAGTCATCAATCCCAAATCAAAGATAAAAGATCAAATATAGGTACAAGAGACTTTTTGATATCATTTTCTGGCCAGGGTCTTTACCTTGAAGTGCTTTCCTTGTTGTCTTTTCGAAGCATACTGGTCCTTGTTTCACGCTCAATGCAGACGATTCTTGATTTATTTCCAACTTTGGCTAGATTTTTAAGCAGCTTTATTGAAGGCATCTTCACGAAACGAAGAATACACGATCCTCAATGACTTATTCATTATGAGGAATTTTTTTAAACTACGAATCCAACTAAAAAGTCGTCCAACTTTGAAAATATCCTCTGTGTCTTTCGTCTTTCGAGCAGTTTTTGAAACGACACCAGGCCCGAAAAAAATTCAAACGTACGGTTTTTTTCGCTTTAACCTGTCAAGATTGGCACAGATTAATGTTCATCAAAATCGCTAAATTTTTACGAGGGTTTCGAGAATACTACTTTTAAGCTTTGCAAGTTAAAACTGCAAGGAAACTTGTAAATTTTCAGTTTTCAAAGTGTCAGCGCGCGTCAAGTTGGCGCCAAAAAGCAATCAGCCAATCAGCATCGCGATGTACACGGACGTATGTACGGACGTATGTATGTATGTATGTATGTATGTACGGACGGACGTACAGCCGTTGGGCTCCCTGTGTGTCCATGAAAAATCAACTCGATGGGTTACCATTTTTTCTTAGGTATGGTGCTCCGTTCGGCCCGCGCGGGAGCTCCGCTAATAATGAAGGTTTTTGAGTGGTTTTGGGGACTATTTGGGGCGTTTTAGAGCGGTTTAGGACGAGGCCGATTTGAACGCTGTTTGCCGTTACTAGAAAATTAATCAAAATTATATATAAAAATTTGTATACGATTACGCGCGCTCCGATTGGTCGAGAACCATGTGCGATTAAAGTACATGCATAGATGACGTCATTCAATGTTACGCGTGCTCTGATTTGTTGAAATATTTCGATGAATATTACAATATCGAGGCCAGAGTTTTGCTGGCTTCTGGTCAGCGGAACGACGTCGACTGGGTTCGAGATTGTATATACATCTATTTCAAAAAAGGTTGTCGTACGAAAGGTCTCAAGCCTACACGACAAGACTGAAAAGGACTATGGGTAGTAGGTAAGAAATGACTCATTTTTCAGGTTGGTCTTCATTTTAGCATCAGCAAGTGAAGTTCTTTAGTGTTTAAGGTCAAGGCAAGCTATTTTGAGTTGTCGTATGGCGGATTTGTGTGGTTTTATAGCTTTAGTAATTTCTACCCATACTCCCTTTCGGGTGAGTCGCGTAAGCTTTTGCTGACAACATTAATTGAAATAGGTGTATAAAACAAGTAGATTCCATTTTTCCGTGGGGTGTACTCTAATAGATGCAGTAACGCCATTTCTTTCTTTTTTTTCGTAGTTTTTTGGCTATGAAATAAGCCCCCAAATAAGGATCTATGACACCATGGGTATCGAAGCTAACACACTGGAGACTGATGTAAGGGACGTACTGCAAGCGATTGACGGGCATGTTCCTCATGGCCACACGGTAATAAAATTGTAATACTTCTTTATTGTCCTTCTAACCTCCCTCCCCACCCCAACCACTTGTAGCGCAAACTACGCAGGATACTATCCTTCTTTAATTTATAACAACCACAATTGAGACCTCTCTACAATGACCACCTCTGTCTGTACAATGACCACCTCTATCTGTACAATGACCACCTCTTTACAATGACCACCTCTGTACAATGACTACCTCTGTACAATGACCACCTCTGTACAATGACCACCTCTTTACAATGACCACCTCTCTACAATCACCACCTCTCCACAATGACCATCATTACTCATCTCTGTACAATAGCCACCTCGCCTATACCAACATTTCTACATCAGTTTTGCAACTAAAACTTTCTTCTCATCAATTTGAAAATATATGATGACAGAGACTGATTTTTACATCGTTAGTTTTCACTGTCAAAAGTTTCCTCTTACTTTTGTAAACTTCTTGCTATTCTCTTTCAGTTTAATTTTGAGTACCGTTGTGATAAAGAATTTCACAGTGGCTCTGAAGGTTACATTCCAAAGCCATCATATGCAGACAGACCTCATTGTGTTGCTATAGTGGTGAATGCTCGCACCGTTTCTGTTATGCATGGTCACATGGCCAGAAAGCTACAGAGCTTGATAGATGGTCTACTTTCAAGACGTAGGTGGTTGACATTGGTTGTTACATTAGAATATCTAAGAGCTTTCTCCATGATGTTTTCCGCCTTGAAAAATATTATTAATTGAGGCATGCTATCAACCATAGTTAGGGAGTAGAACGCACTCTACCCTGCGCGGCCGAAGGGTGATGGAAAGAAATGAAGAGATCTCCTTTCCTAACTTTCCTTCCTCCTCGCCCTCCCCTTTCCTCTCCTCTCAGAGCCAGCCTTGCAGCTTTAAAGTGCCCTCTTACATACATCGTACACAAAAGCAAAGGTACACAATATTAACAGGGAAGCATAACTCGCAAAAACCGCGAGTTCGCTGATGTCGTTTGAAATAGCCGAAGACCGAAAGCGGGTCCCCAAAAAGCCAAGATGCGGAGCAACACATCTGTCTGTCCTATGTGCCTGCTGAAGGGTGTGCACGAAGTCCCAGTCTCCTAGGGCAGCCTAGTAACAGAATTTGTTTATCCCATTAAAGTTTCTCAGAGCGCGTTTTCATTCCAAATAATTTTTTTAGCTTACGCGTTCTTACAAGGACGTTTACGGGAGCTGGCGCGCTAAGTTTCCCGTAAAAACGAGCCAGATAACTAACTACACGCGCGTTGGGAAACAGGTTTGACTGAGCAACACGCGGGATGCCTAAAAGAAGTTGAATCAAACTTGACAATGACACCACGTAAAATGAATGTGAAAAGTTATAATCACACACATGCGCACTAAGCGTGTAAGACATTCTTGACTTTTTAACTCTGCATCTCATCTACAGGGGTCCCCTTCTACATAATTCTGACTCACATGGATGAGTTCTGTCCGGAAGTGCGCAAAAATGTCAGAAAAATCTTCCACAGTATTGCTGTACAAGAGCTTGTTGACAAGATGAGTAATAGGATCCGTGGTCTGCCAGTAAACCAGATCTTTCCTGTCATCAACTACGCACAACGAGTTGAAATAGATCCCGACATGGATATTCTACTGTTGTATGCGTTACGTCAGATGCTGCATGATACCCAGAGCTACTTCAAACACATCGAACTCAGAAAGAAACGTGAATCTAGCAATTAGAATATCCGAAAATCAAATCTTTCTTTCTCTCTTTCATTTTTTCCTTTCTTCTTTCTTTCTTTCTTTCTTTCTTTCTTTCTTTCTTTCTTTCTTTCTTTCTTTCTTTCTTTCTTTCTTTCTTTCTTTCTTCCTTTCTTCCTTTCTTTCTTTCTTTCTTTCTTCCTTCCTTCCTTCCTTTCTTCCTTCGTTTTCTCTTTCTTTAATTCTTTCTTTTTGTCTTTGTTTTGTTGTTATTGTTGTTGTTTGTACAAGCTGCATGCTGTTTTCCTACTCAAGTTTTCATTAACCTACAATAATAAAACAAAAACTGTAAGCACTACATTTGTCTACCTTGCACAAAACGTGACAGAACCTTGTTGCATAACAAAAAAGCTTCTTGGAGGAAAATGTTGAAATTTGTTATGAAGGACATCAGTATAAACAACTAGGAAGTAAACCTGTCTGGTGTCGATCTTCATAACCATTCACAACTTAACAAATATATTCCATTTTCCGTGCGTCTATACTCCAATAGATGCACAGATGACGTCAAAATGTGGTTGAGAACAAAAATTACGCCACGAGACCATTGATCTTGAATGAACTTGACAGTATAAATCCAAGATACATGTACTCTACGGATATTGGATTTATCCTGTCAAGGTCACATGCTATCGAGAATTAGTCGTATGCTCTCGGCCAATCAGATTTGAGGAAGTGAAAAAAGGGTATGATAATCAAAAACGAACTGGTGAGTTGAGAGTTGGGTGAATATTTAATGAAGTAAGTGTGTGTGAGAATATTAGGATTTCTAAATTGTAAATGCCTAATTATTATATATATACCTAATTATTATTATAATGTCACCAATTGTATTTTGGAGCGATCAGCGAGGTGGTCGGCCATGCTTTCCTCCTCTCGCCGAATTATTTTTGATGTTATACGATTTAGACTGTGAATGCATTGGCAAATTCTGTCGAGCAAAAAAATATGTTTTCAAATGAGAACGTATCTTTGAGGATTAATGGACTGAACGTAATAAATGACTACTCATCCTTGCGCAAAGAGCTTTTTGAAAGGTTTCTACATATTCCTCAAGTCCGTAGTCCGGCCATGTCCATTTCCTTTCCTTATTTGTCGCACTACCCAGCATGCTCTACGCCAACCACGAGGCGCAAAAAAACAAAATGGCGTACAAGTTGTGTGATGTTGTGGAAAGTGGCCGAAGAACTTTTGTGGTTTTTACGGTAGGTAAAGCCTGAAAACTTTTGGAATTAGTGTTATCTTTTTAATTAAGACTGAAGAACACTTAAAGCCCTTTTTTTTTTAGTTGTAGCCTTGGAAATGTGTATTTTTGGTCAGTCTTGATTGCTTAGTTTTTAGTTTTCTAAATTCAAAATTCATGTATTCTGGCTACTTTTAAAAGCTTTTGGGGTTATGAGAGTTCTTTTTAGGAGTAAAATCTCGGTGCAGGTGCAGTGTGCTATGATTTGCAAGATCTTTATTCTCACGTGGGGAGAATAAACTAAAGGGGGAAGGGGCAGTTTGCGAACTGGCAATCCCCCCAGGAAAGTTCTTGAAAAAAGCTATGCTAGCTGTATATAGCACTTTTTCTCAGGGATGAATAAATTTTGAGCATTAATTTAGTCCATTTTTGTCTCAAACTCTTGGCATTTACATTAGCAGTCAAATTCATGGAAAATTATGTGACCATATTACAGAGTAAATGTAAGGACTAGGTCAGTGGAGGGTACAGAAATTCAGAGATGGTCATTGTAGAGAGGTAGCAATATCAGGTCCTTGGGGGGAGTGTTAGGGAGTAGGGAAGATGAAGATGGAAGAGCTCTTACCCCCATTCCATTAGATAACCTGATACTCATCTTAACTTGTATACTTTATGATAAGTATGATAAGAATTAAGGATATTATTGAATTATTAGTCGGGCAGCCGTAGGCATGCCCGACTTTAATTCTACCGTTTGTTCTATGTATCTGTCGTGTCGAGCTTTGATAGCCAGGCGTTCCTTGTGGGGTCGACCGAGCCCGGCAGGGGAGGTCACAGTCAGATAAAATGTCACGTGTTCGAGTAAACCATAATACCTTTCGTTGTCGTAGAAGAAACGTGTTTGCACTAGGTTGTTTCGATAGCTTCAACTGAAAGAACACGACTAAGATGCTGAAGAAACTCTATACTAAGACGCTCACATTACACACAAATGCACACACCGATCGCGATAGACCCACACCAAAAGATGGCGATGAGCGTACATTTCGAAATGGGTTGTTTCGCGATCCCCTTAGCAAAAGTTCTAGCAAAGATAGCAAAGTCAAACAAGTTCTTACTAGATTCACACTACGGATCAAGTATCACAAAGAAATCACTAATGATCATAGATTATGGAATATTTTCATCTATTTTTATAAATATATTCACCTATCTTCTTCTATCGACCTTTTTTACTTTGGTTAAAAATTAGAGGAAACTCGATAAAATTTTACGTAGACAAGGGCTTGCTCATCGTAGCTCTATTCTCACTGGGGTTCCTGTTCAAATAATAAGGACAGGGTTCCCGACAATGGAGAGTGACAGTGTATCACCATCTCCTTCAGATCACAGCACTTTACTTTCAGCAAAAAAAATCACTACTATTTTGAATCTCACTTTTTGATAACCTAGAACGTCAAACAATTTTTTCTATATAACGAGCATTGCAATGGTTCTTGAAATAAAACCCACACAAGCAGAATATCAAATATATGCAATGGATAAATAGGAAGACAGCGTACATCGCATGACCATACCAAAATGGGATTAACAACGATTTAATAAAGCGGGCACAGAAAAATCCACAAAGGGGGTTTCATTACTGAAAGCAACTCAAAGCTTATCATAACATGACGTCATAATGTGAGCACGATATTTTTAGCTTGCCCGACTTCACGCTCATAGAGCGTCTAGTTAACAAATAGAATCCATTTTTCCATGCGCCTGTACTCTAATCGATGCACAGATGACGTCAAAATGTGGTGAGAACAAAAAAGTACACCACGAGACGAAGTCGAGTGGCGTGACTGTTTTTCTCACCACATTTTGACGTCTTCTGTGCATCGATCAGAGTACAGACGCACGGAAAAATGGAATCTATTTGTTTTATATAATATTTATCGAAACATTCCAACCAATCAGAGCGCACATAAGATTTGATGACGCCATCTATGTGTGAGTACTCTAATCACACATGGTTGTTCAACCAATCAGAGTGCGCGTAATATGCCAATTATTATATAATGTAGTCTCTCAGTCTTGTCTGATAAAACTTGAATACTTAACATCTCAAAATCATGTTTTTCTAAGTTGTTTGGAGGGCATCGTAAATTGATGTATCTGCACAGACCCCAAAACAAAAAATTCAAAACAAACCCAGACTTTTTTTATCTTTTAATCTTTAAAGATCTTGTTTGTTTTATTACTATTCTGTTTTTCCTTCAACACAGGAAATAATAGTGATATCCTGCAGAGAAGAAGAGGAATTATTGGATGCCAATACTTGAATGTCTGTTCTCCCTAGGTTTTGTGAGTAATTATATTCTCTAGTTGTTGTTGTATTTTTTGTAATTATCTATGCACCTTATATGTATGATATTATCAGACACATGCAACACCAATCTTGCAAACTACATACATCAAAAAATTAAATTATATTAATGTATTTCTTTGCCACTGGTCTGAAAGGTGATTTTATGAATGCTGTATAAGCCACTGTTGTATGCTGTGTAGTAAATGTATCCTGTGTGATGTACACTGTTGTTAGCAAATGTATCCTGTATGATGTATACTGTTGTTAGTAAATGTATCCTGTATGATGTATACTGTTGTTAGTAAATGTATCCTGTATGATGTATACTGTTGTTAGTAAATGTATCCTGTATGATGTATACTGTTGTTAGTAAATGTATCCTGTATGATGTACATTGTTGTTAGCAAATGTATCCTGTGTGATGTACACTGTTGTTAGTAAATGTATCCTGTGTGATGTACATTGTTGTTAGTAAATGTATCCTGTATGATGTACATTGTTGTTAGTAAATGTATCCTGTGTGATGTACATTGTTGTTAGTAAATGTATCCTGTATGATGTACACTGTTGTTAGTAAATGTATCCTGTATGATGTATACTGTTGTTAGTAAATGTATCCTGTATGATGTACATTGTTGTTAGTAAATGTATCCTGTCATCAGTTGGTATGTATACTGATGTATATGTCCAGTCAAGATGGTTAGAGTATTCAATGGTTATGTATAATGTACTTGTATAATGTACACTGTTGTTAGTAAATGTTCCTGTCATCAGTTGGTATGTATATTGATGTATATGTCCAGTCAAGATGGTTAGAATATTCAATGGTTATGTATAATGTAATTGTACGATGTACATTGTTGTTAGTAAATGTATCCTGTCATCAGTTGGTACGTATATATACTGATGTATATGTCCAGTCAAGATGGTTAGAATATTCAATGGTTATGTATAATGTACTTGTATGATGTACATTGTTGTTAGTAAATGTATCCTGTCATCAGTTGGTATGTATACTGATGTATATGTCCAGTCAAGATGGTTAGAATATTCAATGGTTATGTATAATGTACTTGTATGATGTACATTGTTGTTAGTAAATGTATCCTGTCATCAGTTGGTATGTATACTGATGTATATGTCCAGTCAAGATGGTTAGAATATTCAATGGTTATGTATAATGTACTTGTACGATGTACATTGTTGTTACTAAATGTATCCTGTCATCAGTTGGTATATATACTGATGTATATGTCCAGTCAAGATGGTTAGAATATTCAATGGTTATGTATAATGTAATTGTACGATGTACATTGTTGTTACTAAATGTATCCTGTCATCAGTTGGTATGTATACTGATGTATATGTCCAGTCAAGATCGTTAGAATATTCAATGGTTATGTATAATGTACTTGTAAAAAAATAAATAAATAAATATGTATGTGAATAATATATATAAAATAATAAAATCAGTGTGTGACTTTCACAATGAATTCAAACTTTCAGTTGGATTTTGGGATTTTCTGATCTGCTAATCATGTGAAGCGGGTGAAGCTGATGCAAGGGGCCTGAAGTAATGTATAAAGAACAAGAGAGCATGTTATACTGGTGGATAAAGATCCACCTTTGGCTCGGATCTTTAGACCTGATATAACATGCTTTTGAGTTCTTTATATTACTTATCAAACGTCTAGTCAATTATCATATTTGACCAGAATTTTCCAAGTTTGGCTATTTAGGGCTTAGAAAATCCAAATTAAAGTTTATGCAAATGAACAAATATCTTTATCCAATGTAAAGATCTACATTAAGGTAGTGATTTGCCTTGTGTTTTCTTATGAATTATTAATGATAAAGAAGATGGCAAATATGGCTCAAGGTTGGATAGAGGTCATTTGCATAAGCTCTAACTCCATCACATGATTGATGGATTAGAAAAACCCTAAATTCAAATAAAAGTTTGAAGTTGTTGGTCATGATATACACTGTGAATCTTCTACAAAAAATTATTGTAACTTCAATAATAATAATTAATTATTAATTCAATAATAATCAATTATTAATTATTAACAAGTTACAAAACAAATAAAAATAGTCTTATGATAGAGTACAAAAGCAAACTACATGCCTTTTTTGTGTATGTTTGTTTGCTCTTGTGGTCTATGATAAATATTTTTGTTTTCAATATTAAAGGGTTATTAACCGAGCGCGAGGTCTGTATGGGAAAATATCAGACCGAGGTCTTGATAGTACGGACCGAGCGCAGCGAGGTCTGTACAAAAAGACCGAGGTCAGATATTTTCCCATACAAACCGAGCAAACGAGGTTAATAACTTATTTATTATATGGCTTTGAGAAGTCCAGCTAAAACAATTGCCAAACGCAAACTTTTCTTTTCATCCGGGACAGTGGTCCTGATATGGCAAAATACAGACCATGCGTTAGCCAATCAGAATTCAGGAAATTATCTAGCCATATAATAATACATTATATAATTTAATGTATCCTAAATGTTTTATGTATTTGTGCATTATAGGCTACTGCCAATGATGATATATTTATTATAATCACTCGATGTACTAAATATAGAATCATGTAGTAGTTTATAATGTTACAAAGCATTACACTGTATATAATAATGTATCCTAAATGTTTTTATGCTTTTGTACATTATAGACTACTACCAATGATGATATATTTATTATAATCACTTGATGTACTAAATATAGAATCATGTAGTAGTTTATAATGTTACAAAGCATTACACTGTATATAATAATGTATCCTAAATGTTTTTATGTATTTGTACATTATAGACTACTGCCAATGATGATATATTTATTATAATCACTTGATGTAATAAATATAGAATCATGTAGTAGTTTATAATGTTACAAAGCATTACACTGTATATAATAATGTATCCTAAATGTTTTTATGTATTTGTACATTATAGACTACTGCCAATGATGATATATTTATTATAATCACTTGATGTAATAAATATAGAATCATGTAGTAGTTTATAATGTTACAAAGCATTAAACACATTTAGGTAATAAAGAACTGTTATTTATGATTTATGCAATTTAATTGATGAAATGTTGAGTTGTCAAAATTACATGTATGCAATGTCAAATATTGAAATGTGTATTATAAATGTTTCAAACAACAACTTCTTTTTTTGCACACTAGTGAGATGTTAGTGAGGGGAATTTGGTAGACTGTTTGGAAATCAGACTTTATTTTTGTGGTGGAATTCAGAATATGAATATAATTTATCCCATTGTCTTGTAAATATGAGTCAAAGTTTAAATATATTATTTGATGCATAAGTGGATGCTACACAACAGTCATTGACAGAGCTAAAAGACCTGTTCATGTAGGATTAAAGGAAATCGCAGCAGAGATGTATACTTGTAAAGACTACGGTACTTATGACAATGTACCTTCACTGCTATCATGTGACAGCTAAATTACTTGTTCATGAAGGATTAAAGGAAATCGCAGCAGAGATGTATGCTTGTAAAGACTACAGTACACAATGTACCTTCACTACTATGTGACAGAGCTAAAAGACTTGTTCAAGAAAGAATAAAGGGAATCACAGCAAAGATGTATGCTTGTAAAGACTACAATGCACAATGTACCTTCACTACTATCATGTAACAGAGCTAAAAGACTTGTTCAAGAAAGAATAAAGGGAATCACATCAGAGATGTATGCTTGTAAAGACTACAGTACACAATGTACCTTCACTACTATCATGTGACAGAGCTAAAAGACTTGTTCAAGAAAGAATAAAGGAAATCACAGCAGAGATGTATGCTTGTAAAGACTACAATACACAATGTACCTTCACTACTATCATGTAACAGAGCTAAAAGACTTGTTCAAGAAAGAATAAAGGGAATAACAGCAGAGATGTATGCTTGTAAAGACTACAGTACTTATGACAATGTACCCTTCACTACAATCATGTGACAGAGCTAAAAGACTGGTCATTGGTCAAGACCCAATTTTGTACTAATGGTAGAATTGTACAAGTTACATGTATTAGTCATTGACATTCTAGAAGCAATGGTCATTCATCTATGACATGTAATACTAAGCAAGCTCTGAATCCAAAGTAGAGTATGAAATATTATTGTGTATGGTATGACAGCATGTTGCAGAACCACTGCAGACTGTACAAATCTTCTGATACAAGCACTCAAAATATCCTGGCTGTATTTAAACTTTGACTCTTATTATGAGACAATGGGATTGTTATATTTATACTCTTTTTCACATCACAGTTATCCTTAATTTCTCTATTGACAAACTCAAAAATTGCAATTTCTTGTCTCCTGGCTTCTTCTTTGTGGCTCAGATATTAACACCTGTGTGAGACTAAGGTGTTGTCTACAGCAGTGCAGCACAGTATCTTAATAACAACAACAATCTTTGAACAAACTGTGACTGTGCTGATGAGCTATTGCCATGTCAGCACCTGTGGTTGACCTGTGTGTTTCTAGTCCGTCTCTCTCTGATTCTAGTGGATGTCTTGAGTTATTTTAGTTGGGATGCATCACAAATGGTTTTTTGCTTGGTCTTTGTGTGTAGTTTTATTTATCCTTCCACTCTGGTAGTAGGTCTTACATGTTCCTCTAGGATTTCAGGAAAACACATCTTCACTTTTCTTAAAAAAAGAGGATAATTCTAATAATGGTAAGGAGAATATCGTATCTCAATTTTTTTTTCCACTAGAGGAATGGCTATCAGAAGCATCTTGGTAACAGTCATGTTGATTTACCAAAAAGCATGATTATAATTTTTTTCTGAAGCATCATCTTCAAGGGGTTAAAGAATAACTGGAAAAAGAGATAGTTCATGTCTTTACATTTCTATTACCATCAAATGATTGTGAATGTTTTAGGAAATGAAGTATTTTTTGGGGTCCATTTTCTAGTTAAATGCTTTTGACTTGACATGGCGAGGCATGTGAATGCATTGCCTTTTGAACACCAATAATAATTATACATTTTATTCAGCCTTTTCTTTTATGTCAAATCAGTTGGACACAACAAATCAGTGATGAGGATACTCCTTTAACATAACAAGCAAACACTGAATTTTGACCACCCCCAAACTATTCCAGGGATTTTGCCTTTTCGTTGTATAAGGGTAGCCCATTCAGCTACCAGGCTGATATCCAATGGGGTTGTATAGAATTTCTTGAGGTTGTGGTGAGTGAAGTGGGATCATTGAGAAGAGCATTTTTGGGTCTGTAGCAGATCTCTTCATTTCCTAGTATTCTTTCAATTTGTTTCAAGTTTTTAAAGTTGTCATCAGTATTTATTAATGGGGAATTTTTATGTACAAAGTCATTTACATCTCTGGGGATTTACTAGGTTTTAAAGCCATGGGTTTCATGGTATAGTCTCAGCAGTGTTCATCAGTGGTAATTGGTTAGTTGGAAGTTTGTCATTGTAAGAAATATATGGTGGTAGATCTTGACGAATTGGGTTGATACCTTTGGTAAATAGAAGGCAAGTGGATCTAAGTACTTGTTTCAAATTTACTGTTTCAATGAAAACATTTAATAGTTGCAGTGTAAATAATGATTTTTAAAATCAGGAAAACATTTTCATTTTCAAAAGGGGAGAAAATATCCAATAAACCAGCTATCAATATAAATAAAAAATATCAAATCAATCAATAATCACCCAGGTGTTCTGAAAATATTATAACTATACATGATAAAATCACTCTCAACACATGAAGCATTCTGCCTTCCTCTTTAAGGTTTGAGGGCGTCCACTTTGAAGCTTCTTCACTAAAGGCTGTTCTAGCAGAAGTGTATTTTGTACCCCCTAACACATTAAACCAGTCATGTTGATCAGGTCCCCTCCTAACCAATTAGCCCACTAATGTATCAGCTAAGATGATACTGGGATATAAAAATATGATGGAAGGAAGGAGCAATAAAGCCAGTAAAAAGGCAGTAGGCAAAGTCATGTCTTACAACTAAAAATGTGTAATTCAGTGTTACAAAGAAATAAGGTCTTTGTGAATTTTGATGATCTCTTTGTAATCAACAAAGTGTTGGTTCTGTAGCATTGCAGTGCAGGTAGCGTTGACAACTTCTGCTCATAAACTGACCACTCAGAAGGTTTTTCTTTCTCTTTTTTCTTTTTGCTTTGTTTTTGTTTTTTGTTTTTGTTTTTTTGAAGTCTATGAATTCAAGCAAACATTAAATAGCTTTGACATAGACTTTTTGTGGAATAATTCAACTGTCAACTCGCACATTCAACAAAAAGTATTACTATGTACAATGAAATACAATTAATACATCAATACAATGAAGGTATATTTATTTGTTTATTCTATTTATGTCTTTAATCTTTCAACTGTAACTGGCCAGCACCAGCTACAGCTTTATCCACTTTAAACTTGATTGATTAATAGCCTTGTTGCAATTGTGGTTGCTTAAAAAAATTCTGAAGAAACAACTGTACTATTCAATTATACCATGGATCCTTTTATCCATGAAGAACTAACAAATGGCTGGCTGGATGTTCTTTGTACCTGTAGATGTTGACTTCACAGGAATGTTGGATGATAAGGGAAAAATCTGCTGTAGGGAAATGAAGAAAGAGCTGGGAATTAAAGACCTTTTCAAGAAATAATGTTTAATTAAAATCAATTTTATTGTCCCTTGACAATATTACGGATTCAATTTGTAATGCCAACTCATAAATGCAATGATTGTTCATTACAACTGAAATGTAAATCTAAATTCATTAAAAAGGTATGTGCTCCATAAACTAAATTGTTCTGCTACTTAAAACATAATGACTTGTATGTATTTCAAAGTCTCTTTATTAACCAATATTCCAGCTAAAACCACTTGAAAGTTCAATCTTAATTAGTAAAATATAAGATATAAAAAATTCTTGAATAATGGAAAAAGAAACTGTTTCATAATTAAATAAATGTGTTTTTTTCAGATACATTTTTCCATACCTCGACAAACAGTATTTAAAGTGGTGTTGGCACAGGTGATGTTGTTCTGTTTAAAAAAAGGAAGAAAAACAACATTTTCAAAAACCATTTTTGTTGTCATTAAGTCATGACCAAAGATATATATAAATCCTTACCAATCTGGACGTAAATGATTACCATATCTCTAGTAAGAGCATACTGTGTAATTTTGTACAAGCAGGTTTTTTCTGTAACTATTTTTTGATGTCATATATTGCAGTGCTTTGCCTGAGTAGGTATCAAGACTTAGTTTGTATTGGCTTCATTCACTGGACACAGCAAAATAGTTGTAGTCAGCATACAGTCTGCTCTTGCCTGTTGTGCTGATCTTGTCACGTTCAAGCTAGAACTCGTCTTTCTGTAACTATTTTTTGATGTCATATGTTGCAGTGCTTTACCTGAGTAGGTATCAAGACTTAGTTTGTATTGGCTTCATTCACTGGACACAGCAAAATAGTTGTAGTCAGCATACAGTCTGCTCTTGCCTGTTGTGCTGATCTTGTCACGTTCAAGCTAGAACTCGTCTTTCTGTAACTATTTTTTGATGTCATATGTTGCAGTGCTTTGCCTGAGTAGGTATCAAGACTTAGTTTGTATTGGCTTCATTCACTGGACACAGCAAAATAGTTGTAGTCAGCATACAGTCTGCTCTTGCCTGTTGTGCTGATCTTGTCACGTTCAAGCTAGAACTCGTCTTTCTGTAACTATTTTTTGATGTCATATGTTGCAGTGCTTTACCTGAGTAGGTATCAAGACTTAGTTTGTATTGGCTTCATTCACTGGACACAGCAAAATAGTTGTAGTCAGCATACAGTCTGCTCTTGCCTGTTGTGCTGATCTTGTCACGTTCAAGCTAGAACTCGCCTTTCTGTAACTATTTTTTGATGTCATATGTTGCAGTGCTTTGCCTGAGTAGGTATCAAGACTTAGTTTGTATTGGCTTCATTCACTGGACACAGCAAAATAGTTGTAGTCAGCATACAGTCTGCTCTTGCCTGTTGTGCTGATCTTGTCACTTCCAAGCTAGAACTCGCCTTTCAGGTTACCAAAGCCTTTCCTTTTCCTGTTACCATCCTTGGTAAAGTCTACAGATCTAGACCCATGATCTTGGTTTTTTTTTCTGGAAAAGGAACTGTCTGAATGTCTTTTACGGAAAACTGTCCATCTGATTCCCATGAGTCTTTTGATCGCAGTAACCCTGCAAAAATGAATTAGTGAATACCTAATCAATCAGTCAATTCTTCAATAAATCATGAAAAACTGCTGTCCAAAAGTGCATGACTTTTGAAATATGTCTATTACTAATTTTTGGAAATACAAAAAAAAATATATATGTTGTACTAACTTGTGTGGGATCAGGGAGAACCCTGGCCTAACGATGAATGGTTGTTCGAGGGTCACTGCAAAGGCCACGTTTGTCAACTCTTTGGTATGGGCGCCTGGTGCAATGGCACCAATGTCACCATCCATGTGAGTGAGGGGTTAAGCATAGGAACTACAACCGGCAGCAAAAAAGTAGTCAGAAAAGTAGGTACGGTGGCCTACCTTGAGCTTCGGAGCTTGGAGTGAACAACACTACAGAAGGAACAGCACCAGCTGATAACTGCTGGCTTGTAGTTGGTTGCAAAATCGTTACATATTGTAAACCCGACCCAGCTGATACGGACGACGAAAGCAAACACTCGTTAGGGAAGAACAAGCTCGAACTGCTGCCAGTGCTGCCTCTGTGGCTGCTGATTGAATCGCAGCGAGAGTTTCTGGAGATAAGGTGACTGTAGAGGTCAAAGATGTGGCAATGGTCGGCTGTGGGATGGCCAAGGATGTCAACAAAACACTAGACGAAGTTGTCGTGACTTCATGGATTGGAAAATCTGCAGATGCCATGCTGTTGTGAGTAGACCGGCTTATAATCAATCGAAACCAATACCAACCAAGATCACGGGAAACCAACAGACCAAACACTAAAGAACAAAGGCTAATTGGAAAACAAAAACAGCAGCACTCAAGCAACAAGGGATCACACAATCTACAGCACCAGCAAGCACATGTGCTGGCCCTGTAATAAGGGTGAAGGCACCCCGCAGCAGCAGCAGCAGCAGCAGCAGACCACTGACCAACAGCCTCGACTTTAACTTTGCCTAAATTACATTTAGCCACATTAAATTAAATAAAATAGAAATGTAATAAATGAATAAATACTTTATTACTTCCACCAACATGGCTTTTCTACAATAAACATACATGAAAAATTGAGATATTGCAATTAAAATGGTAACAGGTCAACTTGCCCAGAAGCTAAGTTGCCTGGAAAATGGTCGCTTCACCCGGACTCATGTAGTAAACTCGCCCGATGCGAAAAATTGCATCTATTCAGTTAGTTTTTGTCTTCTTTACATCCTAGATAAACTCATCTATATTTCTTAAGTTATTATTTTTGTTTTGGAATAGTTTCTCAACAAAAAATAGGACTCAAAATTCAGAGTTCGAACCGACGCGGTTGCCGAAGGACTCACAGTGCTTGATTGCTTGAGTAGCTTTGGCCTGATCCTGGTCAACTCAAAATCCGTCCAAGAATCCCAAGTATTATCCTAAATAAACTCTTCGACTTTACTTATGCTTTATTTTTGCTCTTAAATAGTTTTCTCAACGAAAATCAGACAACATAAGTCAGAGTTCAAACTGATATGGTCATGGACACAGACTTCGTTTTCGACTTTATTATTCGAATTATGTCAGTTCTTACATTCTGATGCACTAAAATCCGTCCAAGAATCCCATGTATTATCCTAAATAAACTCTTCATAATATATAGAATTCTTGAACGGATTTTGAGTGTATCATGACCAACAACTTCAAACTTTTATTTGGATTTAGGGGTTTTTCTGATCCATCAATCATGTGATGGGGTTAGAGCTTATGCAAATGACCTCTATCCGACCTTGAGCCATATTTGCCATCTTCCTTATCAAACTCATTAATAATTCATAAGAAAACTAAATGGAAATCACTACCTTAATGTAGATCTTTACATTGGATAAAGATATTTGTTCATTTGCATAAGCTTTAATTTGGATTTTCTAAGCCCTAAATAGCCAAACTTGGAAAATTCTGGTCAAATATGATAATTGACTAGACGTTTGATAAGTAATATAAAGAACTCGAGAGCATGTTATGTATAGTATAAAGAACGAGAGAGAGTGTTTTATACCGATAAAACACGATCTCGAGTTCTTTATACGGCTTAAAAAACTCCAACACATATTAGAGTTGTTCTCTAAAAGAAATTCAAAAATATCTTCATTTATCTTGGAGAAAATCGAGGTTAAAGTTGATGTAAATTAGGCCGAATCTTTATCAGATATAAAGACACTTGTCACGGTGGCGATTTTCATTGTGTTTGCCTTATGAATTATTAATGAGTTTTTTAAATCAGGTCTAAAGATCTGAGCCGAAGGTGGATCTTTATCCACCAGTATAACATGCTCTCTTGTTCTTTATACATTACTTAAGGCCCCTTGCATCAGCTTCACCCCCTTCACATGATTAGCAGATCAGAAAAACCCAAAATCCAACTGAAAGTTTGGATTCATTGTGAAAGTCACATACTTATTTTATTATTTTATATATATTATTCACATACATATTTATTTATTTATTTATTTATTTATTTTTTACAAGTACATTATACATAACCATTGAATACTCTTACCATCTTGACTGGACATATACATCAGTATACATACCAACTGATGACAGGATACATTTACTAACAACAATGTACATCATACAAGTACAATAGTCTAACCAACCTGACTGGACATATATAGGTATTCATACTAATGCAGATAAAAGTTCATCTTCCCTTGTGGTTATTGTTTGGAGTCTTCTGGCCCCGGTTGCACAGGTTGGATAGCACTACTCATTAGATAAATCCTTATACAGCGGATAAGTTGATTGCATTTTTGAATATATTTATCCACTTGATAAGGATTTATCAAACTAATAGTGCTATCCACCCATTATGCAACATGAGTACCTGGTTTAAAGTGGGTCGTGTTAAAACTTTGTGTGAAGTGCTCCATGGTGTGATCTGCATAATTGTGTGAAATTCTGTTGTTTTTATTGTAAGACAGACTTTTCTTCATTACATTCTTTCTTTTTGGGTGAGTTGTTGTTGTTGTTGTTGTTTATAAAGAGTTATTTGTTTATGTTGAAGCAAGTTTAGTGTCACAACATTCCACAGCATTGTTTTTCACAAAGTGTAAAGAGCATCAACTGAAATCTTGAAGTATTAAACTACGAGATGTTTTTTTAGGAAACTGTATACAACATGCACAAAATTGCCTATCAGACCACAAGTGAAGAGTACACCTTTACTTTTTATTTGATCAGCAAGTTTGAGAAGAGATGTTGCTTTAGTATTGCTTTAAGAAGAGGTCACTGATTTAAACTTTCAGTCTTATCCACAGTAAAACTGTTTATCACAAAAACTGCAACTGATGAAATGTACAGCTGATTAGATGCAAGGCTGGTAGGAAAGCATGTTTGTTAGTATATTGTTTGACTTATAAAATTGTTGTTTTGAATGAATGCAGTAGTAGTAGTTATGTTGTATTGTTAACATGATTACTTTACCTGATAAATAGCTGGCATAATCCATGAATGGCTCAAGGCTCAAGGGGTGACTTTGCTGGTGTGTCTTGTGGAGATAACCAAGGCAACCCTACTACACCCTTCCCCTGGTACTCATGACGCTGAACAGTCAGAAGACAACACTTAGCTGTTCAACATTTGACTTACTCGTGATGCCAGAAAGGGCCAGGGTAGGACAAAAACACATCCACAATTATTATCAAAAAAGATGCAAATTATTTGCATCATTATTTGTCATTGGAAATTCCATTGGATACCTCAATTGTACATGTAGATCCCCCATGTGGTAGATACCCTGGGATAGGGTTAAAGGGGTCAACTGTTATTAATACATTTCATATATCTGCAGACACTTGGTAGATCCCCCATGTGGTAGATACCCTGGGATAGGGTTAAAGGGGTCAACTGTTATTAGTACATTTCATATATCTGCAGACACTTGGTAGATCCCCCATGTGGTAGATACCCTGGGATAGGGTTAAAGGGGTCAACTGTTATTAGTACATTTCATATATCTGCAGACACTTGGTAGATCCCCCATGTGGTAGATACCCTGGGATAGGGTTAAAGGGGTCAACTGTCATTAGTACATTTCAAATCCCTGCAGACACTTGGTAGATCCCCCAAGTGGTAGATACCCTGGGACAGGGTTAAAGGGGTCAACTGTCATTAGTACATTTCATATCCCTGCAGACACTTGGTAGATCCCCCAAGTGGTAGATACCCTGGGACAGGGTTAAAGGGGTCAACTGTCATTAGTATATTTCATATCCCTGCAGACACTTGGTAGATCCCCCAAGTGGTAGATACCCTGGGACAGGGCTAAAGGGGTCAACTGTCATTAGTACATTTCATATCCCTGCAGACACTTGGTAGATCCCCCAAGTGGTAGATACCCTGGGACAGGGTTAAAGGGGTCAACTGTCATTAGTACATTTCATATCCCTGAAGACACTTGGTAGATCCCCCAAGTGGTAGATACCCTAGGACAGGGTTAAAGGGGTCAACTGTCATTAGTACATTTCATATCCCTGCAGACACTTGGTAGATCCCCCAAGTGGTAGATACCCTGGGACAGGGTTAAAGGGGTCAACTGTCATTAGTACATTTCATATCCCTGCAGACACTTGGTAGATCCCCCAAGTGGTAGATCCCCAAGTGGTAGATACCCTGGGACAGGGTAAAGGGGTCAACTGTCATTAGTACATTTCAAATCCCTGTAGACACTTGGTAGATCCCCCAAGTGGTAGATACCCTGGGACAGGGCTAAAGGGGTCAACTGTCATTAGTACATTTCAAATCCCTGCAGACACTTGGTAGATCCCCCATGTGGTAGATACCCTGGGACAGAGTTAAAGGGGTCAACTGTCATGAGTACATTTCATATCCCTGAAGACACTTGGTAGATCCCCCATGTGGTAGATACCCTGGGACAGAGTTAAAGGGGACAACTGTCATTAGTACATTTCATATCCCTGAAGACACTTGGTAGATCCCCCAAGTGGTAGATACCCTGGGACAGGGTTAAAGGGGTCAACTGTCATTAGTACATTTCATATCCCTGCAGACACTTGGTAGATCCCCCAAGTGGTAGATACCCTGGGACAGGGTTAAAGGGGTCAACTGTCATTAGTACATTTCATATCCCTGCAGACACTTGGTAGATCCCCCAAGTGGTAAATACCCTGGGACAGGGTTAAAGGGGTCAACTGTCATTAGTACATTTCATATCCCTGCAGACACTTGGTAGATCCCCCAAGTGGTAGATACCCTGGGACAGGGCTAAAGGGGTCAACTGTCATTAGTACATTTCAAATCCCTGCAGACACTTGGTAGATCCCCCATGTGGTAGATACCCTGGGACAGAGTTAAAGGGGTCAACTGTCATGAGTACATTTCATATCCCTGAAGAGACTTGGTAGATCCCCCATGTGGTAGATACCCTGGGACAGAGTTAAAGGGGACAACTGTCATTAGTACATTTCATATCCCTGCAGACACTTGGTAGATCCCCCAAGTGGTAGATACCCTGGGACAGGGTTAAAGGGGTCAACTGTCATTAGTACATTTCATATCCCTGCAGACACTTGGTAGATCCCCCAAGTGGTAGATACCCTGGGACAGGGTTAAAGGGGTCAACTGTCATTAGTACATTTCATATCCCTGCAGACACTTGGTAGATCCCCCAAGTGGTAAATACCCTGGGACAGGGTTAAAGGGGTCAACTGTCATTAGTACATTTCATATCCCTGCAGACACTTGGTAGATCCCCCAAGTGGTAGATACCCTGGGACAGGGCTAAAGGGGTCAACTGTCATTAATGCATTTCATATCCCTGCAGACACTTGGTAGATCCCCCAAGTGGTAAATACCCTGGGACAGGGTTAAAGGGGTCAACTGTCATTAGTACATTTCATATCCCTGCAGACACTTGGTAGATCCCCCAAGTGGTAAATACCCTGGGACAGGGTTAAAGGGGTCAACTGTCATTAGTATATTTCAAATCCCTGCAGACACTTGGTAGATCCCCCAAGTGGTAGATACCCTGGGACAGGGCTAAAGGGGTCAACTGTCATTAGTACATTTTATGGTAGTACTTCATGGCTGAATGCCATATAGTCGTCTTCCTAATATTTACCCTAACCCTAAGAGCGACTGTGGACATTCAACCATGAAGTATAAACCCAGTTCATATCCCTGCGGACACTTTCTTGGTATGATTGGTAATGGAAGTGCAGTAGAGAGTTTCTGCCTTTGATAGGCCTCAAAGGGGTGTCCATTACAAAAGTGTTAAAGGGGTACTTGGATGAAAATTGATAAAAATTTAAAATGACTTGAAACTTGGTTCAATATATCTATATGTGACCAATAGTCACCAAGCAATATATTTTCATCAAATTCCAAAGGTACAGATAAAAACTTATCACGTATTTTAGCATCTACATTGTGTATCTATGACGTCATTATAAGTACAACCCTATTGTTCTTTTCTATCTTAAACCAAAACTTCTTGATGATAATATGATTAAAATGCAGAATTTTTGGGATAGTAGGTTTTATATTTATCTATATTGGTCGTTAATTGACGTCAACTTTTGACCTATTTTCATCCAAGTACCCCTTTAACTGCTTAAAACACCATATTCAGTGAAAATGCCAGCCACTAGACTTTCCACAAGTCGTCCTCTCTTATTAAGTCTTTATTTTAGTCATTATTCTTCAAGATTTTTTTTAAAGCCAAAAATTTAAAAGTGGGGCTGACAACTTTGAGAAAGTCTAGCCTGTATCGAGTTTTGATATATATCATGTATCAGTGATTGCTCATCTGCATTTTATTGATATGCAATCACTCTGATCCCCTCTGGCACCATAATCCTTAGCATCAAAACAATAAAATGTTTTGGTGTGACGTCATTATGCGATAGACGGTTTGACTCTGTTATTATGTTACTAGATATTTTATGACAGGTAAAGCTCTGCAAATGAGAAGATCCACCATGTATTGAAGAGGATGCACCCAGTGAACTTAAAAAATAATTAATTTTATTGTATAGAGTAGATTTTGTATGACTGTGAGAAGGGCATGGTCATGACACGATACGGTTGTCATCATGACACTGACACTGACACTGACATGGTCACAGCATGGTGCGGTCCATTTCACACTCATACGAAATCTGCTCTATGTACCATAGAATCATGTGGATTACTAGCAATGACACCATACTCTTACAAGTGTAACCAACCATTACCTAGCATAGTACTATATTGAATTATACATACTGTCTTTTACAGTAGTTGCAACAAGGTATCAGTAAAACATCGCACTACTGTGAACCTGTCATGCCACTGGAGTGGAACTTGTGAATATTTACTAGGATGGGATTTATCCACAGGATTCTATGGTATTGCTGCACATTGGTGCATGATTTAATGTTGTTAAATTATATGAATTGCTTGACATGACTAGAATTAGTACTTTCAGAACCTTTCAGGCTTTAACGCACATAATTACAGGACATGATAGTCACTGAGTGAAGCAAACAAGTGTAGTCAGCAACTCCAGCTAGTTGAAATCAAGCCTGCATAGTGGTGGTGCTTTGGGACTGGAGAGGAAGAAATGTGAACTAGTATCTGGTAAAGTAGATTAATTTTGGTCTTGTGCACTATACATATGGCTTTGTCGCCAAAAGGGAAAAGATAAATATACAGATTGAATAAAAACTCAACCTGCTACTACTGCAGCTTGCCTTAATGCTTTTCGTATTTGGTCTGTATGTAATTTATTATATAGACTGATTTGATAAATCATAGTTTTTTCGCTCTTTGGCACTGCTTCTTATGGAATCGGTCTAGTGATTACACATGCACTTGCATACTAAACATTGGTCTTCTATAGTGGAAGCTTACCTTATGAAAAGCCACCCAATATTATGGGGATCATTATGTTGGCTAGTCTTTCTTTATTATAAAGACGATATTCTGAGCAAGGTCAAAATAATTATGTAGGGCGAAATTGATGTCTATATTGGACAGTGCCAGTGAAATTGCTCCAACATTGATGGTTTTAACCAAGTGCAGGCTCTGTCAATATGTGATCTCTTATCCAAGTTCAACAACAAAATAATAGACCTAGCTGTAGCCAGAGAAACTATTTTATTGAAGCTTAAATGGGCTAAAGTTACCCTGGGAGCAGAGATTTAACCCTGCTGGCAGCTGGGTACAGCCCAATGAACTGGATTGGAAGAAATGTTTGCCACATGAGGCAACTACCTCAGTTGCCTCTATGCTGGCTACAGGCCTGTTGAAAAGCATTAGGGCAAACTATTAGCATTTGTGATATTATTTCTCTAACAAACGTTTGGTTTGACTCTGATATTTTGTTACTAGATATTTACTTTATGACAGGAAAAGCTGCAAATGAGAAGATCCACCATGACCATGAGAAAGGCACGGGCACGGCACGGTTGTTTTTATAGACATCACGGCACTGACACAGTCATGGCATAGTGTGGTTCACACTCATACAAAATCTGCTCAATTATACCATAGAATCATGTGGATTACTAGCAATGATACCATACTCTTGCAAGTGTAAGCAACCATTGCAACAGCGCGTCAGTAAAACACTATGCTAACTGCCATGCCAATGGAGTGGAACTTGTGAATATTTACTAGGATGGGATTTATCCACAGGATTCTATGGTATAGTTGGATAAGTGGATGAGTTGTTGATAATAAAATTCTAACACATTTCAAGTTATGCACACATCTAAGAACATACAGCGTCTGCAGTTGTCCATTATTTATCCATGCAGTTAAACCCAGTTACAACTGATAGTCAAGAGACAGTCTTATCAATTAGTCTGTATGTGGAGCAATTGGAAATTGGAAAGGTGAGAAGACTTGACATCAAGCAGTGCACACCTGTGGACTAGTAGTTCTTGCACTTCATGGAAATAGATGTCTCTATTAAATTCTTGTTCTATCCATACCAAGGAGAAGATGATGCAAAGTAAGGTTTTATAACCATGGTTTACAGTCAACGGCTTGTGAGTTGTAACTGGGTTAACTGTATAGCATTGGGAGGGCTGTGGTTAGGGGGATGTACAGTGAAGTAATCAACCATACTGAGAAAGATGTTGGCCTGTAATAGGTAAGTATTCACTGCTTGTACAGTGATGTCATCCATCCAAAAAATTGTACTTTCTCTAGTACTGGCTTGCATGGGAATGGCAGTGAATGCACTTTGTACCATAGTACTGATTTGTATTTGGAAAGTATATTTTATCTCGACATCTCAAAGCAAATAATGTCTGGTATCTACATACCAAGATGGTTCGTGATGAGCTATATTTCTAAAAGAAATGTTTAACTTACTATGGAAACTCATTTTGGCATGATTGTCTTTGACTAACATCTTTCTCAGTATGGTGTTTGGGGATGGGGAGGGGATTATGCCTTTGGGTGGGGAGGGCTTATGCCTTTGGGTGGGGAGGGCTATGTCTTTGGGTGGGGAGGGCTATGTCTTTGGGTGGGGAGGGCTATGTCTTTGGGTGGGGAGGGCAATGTCTTTGGGTGGGGAGGGGTTATGTCTGTGGGATAGGAAGGTGTTTGCTTCTTCAGTCGGGCTTCCATTTTTGTGAACGGTGATTTTTAGGATGTCTGGTAGAGTGATCGCACTTTACCCGTGAAAAAGTACAAAATCTACTTTGTACAAAAAATATAAAATCCTTTGTTTTCCATTGTTTATTAGTGCTATTTTGCATTATTTAGCTAGTACAATTTCACGGATTAAGTGCAATCACTCTAATTTTAATGTATTCCATCTCTATAGGGTACACGCCCATTTGGGTTTTTAAAAAATATACCTCCCTGAGGCCCCACCAGCACCAAGTCTCACCACCCCAACAGGCCAGATCCAGTAGTCTAGCTGCCCCACCAGAGCCAACTTATGAGACCAAGACCAGCAAAGTGAAGACTGCCTTGATACTGAAGACTGCCTGCATGAATGTCAAACCCTCACCCATTACAGACTCTATGGGGGAACTTTGATGTCACCCAAGCCAGCATTTAAGATGAGGGTCAGTACAAATATGGGTGTTAGATACCCCTACCCCACCACCCACTAATGTACATAACAGTGATGTGCATGTGATCAATAGGCCCGTCATTTAACTACATTCAGACAACTCCATTATAAGTTTTGATTATCAAATCTGAGTTTGGGGATAATAAAGAGAGCTAAATGTGAAGGTCAAATCTGATAAGACAACTACCACCTTACAATTTAATTGGGAAATCTAGCCTCCATTTTGAATTAATTAATTAAGTTAGCTGCCATTTTGAATTACTAATTTAGAAGCCATTTTATATTTCACACTGCATAAATTATTCAGTTTAGAAACTGATAAAAGACTGGTGATGTATTATTTATATAAATAAATTTGAGCTGTTATATGGTGCATTATGGAACTACAACCAAGTTTTCACTGGTACCGATCTCCCATTTCCTGTGATAAAATATCTGAATTCACTGAATATCAGGATGCTATTCACAAGCAGACACAAACTGGTCACTCAGCACTGCACCAAGAAACAAAGCCAATTTATCCTAGATATAATTTTCTTTTTTTCCTCTGATATTACCCATGAGTTTTATTTTATTCTGAGCTGAGCTTTTGTAACAATTTAGCCAAAACTTAGTGTCAATCACTTGTAACTTTTAATTATACAACTATTACTTTTAATTATAATTATTAATTAACCTGAACTGTTAGAAATAAAGTCACATTTATTTCTTGAGTCTTATTACTTATGTCAGGAAATTAAATAAATGGCAGCAAAAATATTCTAGAAATTTAAAGTCATGTTTGTGTTAACCTAAGATAGTTTTTTCACCAGCAAAGAAACTTGTTCAACAAGTAAAACTTCATTCATAAATGTCCATAGGTATTAAACATGCCAATTATAAGTCATTTTAATTAGTGTTCCAAATTATGCAGCTACATTCAGTCCAAATTGAACTGCATTGTCATGATTGATGGCTTCTTTTTTCACATCAAGATATAATAGACAAAATACTTATCAGTTGTCACATATGTGCTTTGCACTGCTTCAAGCGAGACTCAGAATGTTTAATCATTTCATTTAGGTATAGTGTTTTCACTTTTAACCTCTAACATTGGTTCCATAATTCATAGAATTGAGGTGTGGTGTTTTTACCCTTCTCTTCATGGGTCACCTTTAACCTCTACAATATGTCACATTGTCTCACTGCACATCTCATATCATAGTTTTGTACATTTTCAAGCCATCGTTTTTACTTCCCCATAAACATTTTGAATTTTGATATTGTATTCAGTCAAGGCAATCATGGGTCACCTTTTACCTCTACATGTCACATTGTCTCACTGCACATCTCATATCATAGTTTTGTACATTTTTAAGCCATCATTTTTACTTCCCTGTAAACATTTTGAATTTTGATATTGTATTCAGTCAAGGCAATCATGGGTCACCTTTTACTTCTACATGTCAGAATTTATCACTGCACATCTCATATCATAGTTTTGTACTTTTTTAAGCCGTTGTTTTTACTTCCCGTGAAACATTTTGAATTTTGGTATAATTGTATTCAGTGATGAGCAATCTCCGTTTTTGTTACTCATAAAAAGTACCAGAAGAAGAAAACCTATGAAAAGAATTTGTTGAAGACCTCAGTCCCCAAACCATTTAGCTGCTTACTGTTGCTTATCAGTTTATTGTACAATAAAGTTTCTTGTCATATCAATTAATAATAGACCCTTGGGTCATATTCCATATTATAGAGTTTGCTTCAATACAGCTGAATAAATATTGGATTGTTTTCATTGATATTCCTGCTTATTAATCTCATATTGATCCATTAATTTTATGCAATTATGTTTTACCATAATAACAGTTCTGCCATTATAAGTTAAAATAGCCATCTTTCGATATATGGTTGAGTTACCACACACACAAAAGGATCAGTACAAGGCTCCAGGGAACAATGCTTAGTAGTGCATGACTGAACAAAAATAAATAAATTTAATTTTACCTAGAGCCAGTCGCACTGGTTTGACTAATTAACCATATATCAAAAGTGAGCTATTATTTCCAATGTTTTTAATCATTTCCGTATATAAACCCAGATTTTTTCAACATTTATCAGCTAATTTCAATGTCAGAGTTTTATTTCACTCATAATATTCAAATAAATATTAATGTTTAAAGGAAACTAAGGTCTTCACTTTGCTGGTGAAAAAACTTCAATTAAATTGCAATGTTATGATAGAGGCCATTTTACCAGTTGCCGACAACACCGCCCAAAATATTATCCCACAAAAGTTGATTTGATAATCACTTATATTGGAGAAAGTCTGAATGCAGCATTACTTAAGGCCTATTGATCACATAACCCATCACTGCCATACACACTAGTGAATGGTGAGGCAGGACCATCCAAAACCCATGTTTGTACTGACCCTCACCTTTTTTGGCTGACTTGAATGACACCAGAGTTCCCCCATGAAGTCTGCAGTGAGCAAAGGTCTGACATCCACACAGACAGTCTCCAGTACCAGGACAGCCTTCACTTTACTGATCAAGGCCCCAAATTTAGACTCTGACAGGAACAGTGAGATACTACCTTTTTGGATCCTTGTGGCCTGTGGGGTGGCTTCTCTTCTGGTGCTGGCAGGGCCTCATGGGAGGTATGAATTGTAATAATTTCTTTCTTTTTGTTTTGACAATATTAATAACAATAGATACAGGAGAGTGTCCCAAGATGCAAGTGCAAATGAACAGAGTATGCCAAACCGTGGTAACCCATTAAAGAGCAGCCAATTGAAAGTGAAGTCAACTGAGGTTTTAATTTCTTCACAAACCAGTCTTTTAATCTTCCAAATTTTAACAGGATGATCTGTGGTTTTACCGACTGGGACACTCTCCTGTATCTACTGTTTGAGGCTGGAGGACTGGCACTGATGAAAAAGACATCAATCTATGTGAAAGACATATCAAATCCTAACTTGCAAAATTATTGTTAAAATAACTTATCAGTCAGAACTAAGTCCCAGATTCTAGGATCTTGATAAAAACTAGCTTAAAACATTAAGTTTATCCTATGATGAACTCTATATGAAATATTCTGTATTTACAATAAATCTATAAATTTGGCCTTAAATTCTTGTCTATTGAGGATAAAGGGTCTACTTACTAAGCCAGTCCCCCAGCCCAATGCTATTGATAACTTAGGATTTTTCTCTTTTTTCTTTCATCTCATTTTCATTCTCATTTCTCTTTTCTCTCAAATTTCCTTTCCTCTCTTCTTGCTCTTTCTAAAAATATTTATATTTCTTAAGTTAATTATTCTGTCTAATAATATCTCCTGGTGGTCTTCTTTTCATCTGCTTAGTATGTTTGACAGATCTTTGATATCTGTAAGTAACAAGAAATAGTATTTTAGAAAAACCCTAGCTAATAAACCCAAACAAAAAGAATTTCTAGAGCACATCAACAGGGCGGAAAAACGTTTTACAGCCTCCATTTATAAGGACACCATACGTTTTTAAGGCTCAATATTTTGCATACAAGCCGTTTTAGACACAAAGAACAAAATATCAAATAATATCAAAATTTGGTGCATGCGTTTCTGATATAATGCCATATACTTTGGGAGAGGTGACATTTTGATCAGCAGAAAAATCATTGTTTTAATAAATATCTCCACGAAGTTTTACTGTAACGTCACAAGATTTTGTAAAATTTTTTTATTAAAGTCAGTAAAAGTGCAGTAGCAGTTACTGTTTTTCATACATGTACTTCATCATCAGTTTATGAAAAAACTATGAAAATGGCCACTTAACTGTTTTTCCGCTATGTCGAGTACATCAGAAAAGGTTGACAGTCTACACACATAAGAAATCAATGACAACAGAGAACAGAACAAAGAAAGTTCACTTACAAGTCTGTCACATGAGAAACAACCAGTGCTTGACAGGGTATTTACTGTGTTGGTATCTGTAGTTGGGTTGGGTCTGTCAAGCTGTTGGACAAAAAAAAGACTATGGTTATAATGACATCAAGAAAAATGTACAATAAAACACAATTTGTATGAGATTTGTTCAGTAACATTTTACAAGCCTTTAGGCATTACCCAAGAAGGCTTAGTGAATTAAATTAGGGTAGGTGGGTAGAGTGGGTTGGGGATGGAAGGGGATGGAAGGGGATGCATGAAATGTAAGTAGCCACAGATACATACATACCTAAGTGCTATCCCAGCAAGTCCCTTTTCTGATCATACTGTAGCTGACATCTTTTTCATGTCAGTGTGGTTTACATTCAGTGGTATCACATGTCATAGTTAGTCAGTAACAAGGTATTTCTATCCTCAAATCATAGCTCATGGAGTCTGTTGTGCTGTATTATAAGTGCAACCACATCTGTTGGCTGTCCATAACCACATCAAGATATTCTTGTACATGTCAGCATAGTGTTAGTGGTATCACAAGTTATAGTTAAACATCATATCTACATGGAGTCTGCCTTGCTGCATTCTTTGTACAACTGCATGTCTGTTGGATGACATGCATTATACATCTATGTGCTTCCTCTTTCTGTGAAGAAAAACAAGATAATTTTCTTTACAAAAAACACTCAACCACTGTAATTTGTTGTTACAATTTGCTGTTACAGTTTATTATTTCTTGGTTCCATGCCCAGAGGGGGGACTCTACTGTGAAAGGATCGGGTATGCTAGTCAGAAATCTTACAAAATACCCCTAAAAGATACCGGAAGTCTTTTAAAAAGGGCGTGGCTGGAAGATTTTTAACCCCTAAGAGATACTAGCAATAACAAGCTAATGAACATTATTATGATAAATGTAAAATTGAACAGTTGACACACTTTTGTTGGGCAAATTTCTTCCATTTGAGAAAAAGATATTGGGCTCTTTTGATACCCTGAGAGAGACCAGGAATTGCTAAAACTCTAAACTTCAATTTTAACACCCTAAAAGGTACCAAATCGCTGATTTTTACCCAAGAGATACGACGAGCATACCCGACAATGGAGTTCCCCCCCCCCCCCCCCCCACCCCGACCGGGGTTCATGGGGTTAAAACACGACAAAGTCACTCTCCTAGGAGTTACAAACTTCACTTGGTCTTTACATTTTACAGCTAAATTTTGATATAAAAAGACTGTCGTACTACTATACAGCATAGTAACCCAGAAAAGCAGTTTAAGAAGAAGTTTGAAAGACAAATTTTCAAAAACTCGCGTGTTTTCAGCAACACACAACCCTCGCGTCAAAAAACGTGGCCAAAACACGAATTCTTTTCGATGTTCTTACCTTTCTTTGACTTCAAAACGTACTCTGATCATTTAAATACAGGTTCATGGTTGTAGTACGCTTTTTTAGCTTAAATTAGTACAAAAATATAGCCATTTTGCAGTACTTCTGTATTGTCGTTTCTCTTTGCACAGTTGCACGTGCAATGCATGCAAATCGTGCGAAAAGACTGGACACTAGTACCCGCGCGCACTCCCGCAAAATTCCCGTTCCAAAATTAATATACAGTCCTTGTAAGAATGGGGAGTTTGCAGGTGTTGCGTGACATTTTAAATTTGAATCCAATAAAAACAAAACTAGCAAAAATTAAAATTTTGAAGAGTTTCGATGAAGAGCGTGAACAAATAATTTGCAATTACACTTTACTGAATTGTTTGGATATTCACAAGATTTGCAATTTTGGAGAATAGCGCAGTTTTTGTGCAAGTGCAAGTAAAACGGACCGCGCTATGACGACAGGGCGGGAAAACGTTTAATAGCCTCTCATTATAAGGACACCATAGGTTTCTTAAGCTCAATATTTTGCACACAAGCCCAGAGACACAAGCTCTGACACAAGCCGTACGTTTTAGAAACAAAAAACAAAATATCAAATGATATCAAAATTTGGTACATGTGTCTCTGCATGAGATATAATGCTTTGTACTTTGGGAGAGGTGACATTTTGATCAGCAGAAAAATCATTGTTTTAATAAATACCCCCGCGAAGTTTCGTCACAAGATTTTGTAAGAAGCACATGGAATTGCAGTGTGTCCATCCCTGTAACAGTTGACTAGGGTGGGGGTTTTTGCGCGCGTTGTAGGGGTGGATACAGGCATAGTACAACTGCTATTTGCGCGCAGTGTTCAGAAAAAGTTGCACCATTCCATAGCATATCATTCAAACACCATAATCATCATCTTTTGCTTGGAAATCATTAGTATTCCGTTTTCCCGTGAAAGCCAGTAAAAGATCACATCTCATTGTTTAGCCTATTTAGGCATTTCTCCACAGTACTGTTGTAGTCTAATTGAAACCGTCTTTTTTCTGCACTAAAACAATGTTTCTAAGGCAGACACACCTTTCTTGTATTTTGCACACAATCAAAGAGATACTCGAATTTACGTTATAATTATATTTCTACCTTAGAAAAAGAGATAAAGGTATCTATCTGTAAAAAATTGAAAAATGAACTCAATCACAGCTATCTTTCAGATTGTTTATTCTAATATCATTACTTTTATAACACCTATATTCATACATACTTTTTGTTACTTTATGAGCATGATTTCCAGTAGATGATCTGTACAATAGGCAACACATTAGGCTAAAACTTTTAGCACAGCATTCATTGTTTGCGGTTTAAAACCTTGTAGTAGTATGCCATGGCAGGCGGCTACGATTTTTTAATGCAACATAGTAAGAGGGTGTTTACATGACACTAGGATCATCCTAGCACTAGGATCATCCTAGCAGGTGAATCATCCTACCTGTTATACATTTACTGCATTCTGTTTACATGGAAATTTGTGTCTTCACTCCGGGTACTAGGATCATCCTACTAAGCAGAATGCAGTAAATGTATAGAAGGTAGGATGATTCGCCTGGTAGGATGATCCTAGTGTCATGTAAACACCCCCTAATAGTTGCGGCAACACACTGTAGGTTTTGAACGAGTTTCAAAAACTCTCAGAATTGTTGTCATCAATTTCTTGCAGCCATGCGTGCCATCTTTTAATGTGCTGGATCATTATAGAGTAGATTTCACATGACTGTGAAAATGGCATCGCACGGTTACGGCAGGAATTGTTTTATAAACATCACGGCACTGACACAGTCACGGCACGGTGCGGTCCATTCACACTCATAAGAAATCTGCTCGACTATCACAGACAATGGCACGCATTCTAGCATTTTGAGACCAGTGCATGTACAGGTCATCTGCTGAGAACCACAATTAATGGATGTTATCTCACTAGAGTACTGGCCATATTTTATCAAAACTATTTACTTTTACTTTTTTTTAAGACAACATTATTGTCGTGTCACATGTTACTATGGCGATGAACACTTAATTAACTGGTATCCATGACAACAGCGTGAATATGATTGTAATGATTGAATAAATAACTAAGACAGTGATTATAATAATGATCACAATTCTATTTCATATTCATTTTAGTACCCTGAGAAAGCAGCCACTTTAACAAGCGAAAGGATGGCTGTTCTCAGGACTATATTTTAGTGTTCAGATTGTTTTACTTCACATAGAAACACTTGCTTGTGATTAGCTGTTACCTACCCCTCCCTCTGTGATGTAAATTGTAGAGGGGAAGGGTGGGTAAAGACTATAGAGATACTAAGGTTGGTCTGGTTTATATCAATATTCAAAGATACACCAGTATTTATTCAGCAAGAGTTGTGCTGACTACAGAAAACTTGACACCATTAGCATTCAGTCTGTCAATCAATGAAGTTCCTGAAAAGGCTGCTGCTGGAGTCAGAACTCCACCCCTGTAACCATAGAAACAGTGTATGTTAGATATTGAGTAATATTATCAGCATTCACTACAGATAAAACTCCAATAAGTGACCACACAAAATGTGTGGATGGGAAAGTGGAGGGGAGGAAGAGAGGGATGAGAGGGAGAGGGAGATGGGATTGGGGAGGGAGAGAGGGGGGGAGGGGAGGTGAAGGAAGAAGGGACAGGGGAGGGAAAGGGGGAGGGGGAGGGGGACCAGGAGAAGAGGGGAGAGGGATGAGGAAGGAGTGAGAAAGAGATGGGAAGCTGCATATCAAGTATTGTACACTAAGTCTTATGGGAAGTTAAAACCAAATGAAAACAAAAAAGTATCTGCTGTAGAAGTGGTCACTGCTACTGTTACTTAGTTGATGTTGTTGATCGATTTACATACTTTAGTAATCTGACCTGTACATTTTTTGTATTTTAAAACACTGTTTACTGAAGAGCAGTTGTTGTTTATGGATGGAAGTCAAAAGGGAGCTTTCACAGTATGTATAAATAGTGGCTTACTTGTTAGGGAGTTTCTCTTCAAGCACTGTCATTGCTGCTTGTACCATACATATTGGAGTAGCTGTATAGCCTGGTTCTATAGACAAAAGACAAAACATATTACTTAAGATAGACAAAATTACAGCAAGATACTTCATGTTTGTTCAGTAAAATTTGGCTGTTGAGGGAAATGATATTGCAGTCTGTTTTTCTGTGTAGCTATAAAATTTCATAATAATTCATCTTGGTATTGTTAGCTGGCTCAATGGCAATCTTAGCCAGCATGTTATTATCCTTTCTATAACTTAACCTGATTTTTAGACAGTAATATATATATCTCCCTTCCAATGCAGCCTTGCCTTAAATTGCCTTTTTATATTCCTTCCTTTTAAATAATACCCTATTTTTCATTCATTTTAGTGATTTTCCATTTCAATTATCATTGATCCTTCTTTCTTTCCTTTCTTTTCCCTTCAGTTTTTCATCCCCCAGTCAATCCAGTCACCTATCCTCCATCCATCCACTTATCCAGCTATCCATAACACTCATTCCACTTCCCATCCACCCACTTATTCACTTGTACCATCCATCTGTCCTCCATCCATCCATTTATTCATTGTAGCTTATCATTTCACTGTGACATACAATTAACACACAGGTAACCCAAACATAACATACCACATGTACCTACCTGGACCATGGACCTTAGTCACAATCTGGCTGTCAAGTTTGGAAGGAAGAGGGCTAAAACATACAAAACAAATAGCTTTATTAATTAATTAATTTTACAGCAACTTTTATGCAATTTGATTTAACCAAATTTAACATGTATTACAGTCAACATGCACTTATCTCCATTCAGATTTAGGGCCCGATTACAAGACGATTTTTAGCCTGGGCTGACATTTCAGCCCAGTCAGGCGAGCTGAAACTTCAGCCCGGTCTCCTCAACAAGCTAACTGGGCTGGAAGGTTCATCCCAGCAAAACAGGCTGAAAATTCTCGACATGTAATCGCAACTCAACATTTCAGCCCGGGCTGAAAACCTGAGCCATGCTGCATTGTGGCAGCGGAAAGTGTATTGAACAGGCACTTTGAAGTGGTGACAAAACCTAGCCCGTACTGGTTTTGTCATGTAATAGTGAAAAAATTTCAGAAATTTCAGCCTGGACTGAAAATCATCATGTAATCAGTACCTTAAACCTCAAATTACTTACTCCATACTAGCAGCTTCTCTTCCATAACCAGAACCATAGAACTCAAATGAAAATGAGGTACTGTCCATCTAAAATACACCATTTACAAAATCTCATTAATTGGTCTTAATAAGTAACATTCACCAGAAAGTCAGCATCCTTTGCTCAAATTTGCTTCTTTGGAACTTAGAAGTGAAAATTTATACTCCATATTAGTTAATTACTGCAGCCAACTACTGTAGTAGCAAACTGGCCTGTGGCCAGAACTTATAGCATTGTCTAGAAAATGTGAAGCTTGGTTGGACAGAAAGAGAATGGCAAAGTTGGACAGAACAAGAGTGGTAAAGACAAGCAAGTTTACCAAGGCAACTAGAAAGGAGGTTACAAGCTGGCAACATTTTTTTTTTTTCCACAACTTTACCATAACTAAAATACAAAAATTAAAGGAAGAAAAAAATCAACAAAACAAAGGCACTGTCCAAGAGGTGGGTACAAAAGGGACACTGAAGTCCCATGCGAGGTACCCGCCTTGATGAGCCAAGCAATAAGCTAGCAAGTTCCAAGCATGGTTCATAGGGGTACTTTAATTCTGTAGTAGTAAGATTTTAGGTGACCAATTCATGTGTATTTAAAGATGAGCATGCAACTGCAATAAAGTAAATCAACAGACATGATGCACACCTGCTCCCTTGTTGGTCCTTCATGAGAGAACATGCCGAAGGAGAAGAATTTAGGATGCTGTGAAGAATAAAAACCAGAACGTCAATTTATGTGAGTGAAAATAAAATGTGCCTTATCTATAAGACTGATCAATATTAAACAACACTTTTGTTCCGTAACGTGTACCAAAGACATACTTGTAAAGCTGACAATCAAAATTTGTTTCAAATTGGTCAACAAATCAGCATTGTGGTCATTCATGTGAAAATGTATCAAGAATCAAAAGTAATGTAGACAAATTAAAATAACAATATAATGGAAACCTGCCAATGAAATGACCTAAGTAACTTGTGCATAGAAAAATCAAGTGATATATCATTTTGCACCATGCATTTATGAAAATTTGAAAAAAACATCAAAAAGTCACTTAAGCCATTTTCATAGACAACCCTTCAATAATACCATGATCACCTCGGGATCTATTGTTTTTGGAGGGATGTTTAATCGCTAACATCCCTCCCTCATGAATAGAAAGAGGGAAAATTAGTTCTAATATTCCCTCATTAATTATGAATGAGGGATGATTAGAACTAATCGTCCCTCATCCATAATTAATGAGGGACGATTAGAACTAATCGTCCCTCATGTAATTCATGAGTGGTTGTCCCTCATTTAACGCAATCATGGGGACGATCAGGACAACTTTGCACACTGTCCCGAAACTCTATAACTTTCTAATGCACCGATACCTCTTACCACTGCACACTCTTACGCGTGTGGGATCTATGCATTCTATTATTTTTGCGCATGAGCATAACGACACAAAGAAAGCATTTAGCTTTCGAATTGATTAACAACCTATAAATACTTGTTCATTGTAAGTATATGACAAAGAAATCTATTTTCGAAAGTCCCCAGAGAACAGGGTTACGCACAATTGGTAAAAGAATTGTATAATATTTTCAAGTTTTAGATGAACAAACAGCGAAGTATATTTCGTTTATTTCCTCAGTGATCATGGTATTACAAAGTAATACCATGACTTCTTCGGGATATTAGTGATTAAATGTCCCCTCGGCTTCAGGGACATTTAATCACTAATATCCCTCAGGGTCATGGTACTACTTATAATAACAAAGCTGCTGCATTGGGGGGGGGGGGGTAGGTATTCTTTCTGTGAAGGAGAAATGAGAAACCAACCAACCTTTTCTAGCAAGCTTCGTCCCCACTTGAAGCGGCACAATAATGCAAAAATTGATCCAAAAACCATGAGGAGAATGATGGAGAATAAAGACGACTGAGTAGAGTAGGCACCATACTGCACTGGCTTCTTCTTCTCAACTTCTGCACGGTGCCGCTGGGATCGTCTCACAACTGATGCATCAGAACCCAAAAATGGAATACACCACTTATTGACTTCATTGCTGTAGAATACTGCTCCTCTGAAAAGGAAATAAATAGTCCTGTTTTGAGAAATGTTTCACCTGCAACATATAAAGGATTTAGAACGAGGCTACTGCACATGCTAAAACTTTTGTTTTGTTACGAATGACTAAGCTTTATGCACGTAGCCTCATCTTGATGGTTTTGTGTGTGGCAAGTTAAATGTAATCTTGGAAGTTGGCTATTGGCCATGAGGTTTTTATCAATTTAAAGGACTTATTTTATTACTCTGCAGTGAACTGCCTACAAATTATTTATCAATACTTATCAATACTTATCCAAGACAACTGACTGATGTTAAATCTCACCTCTTTTTAAGTTTGGGACCAAAAGTGGGCATTGGATTTGGGAACAGCTGACGTCTGATACTTTTTAACCTTCCTTCAAAGTTACTGGCAATGCCATGGATAATAGAATGGTATGTACCATAGTGACCAACAAAACCCTGCAGAAATTATTCCCAATAAAAAGATTAAACCACAAAATTACAATGAAGTAAGGATGATATACATCACCGGCCATCACAAATTCATAAATTACACCAGAAAATATATCTTCACTGCTTCAAAATCCAAAATACTAGATTAATGTAGCTAAGTAGGATGCAGGAGTGGTGGAGTGCTGATATTATTCATAGTCCACACCCATGACTCATGTTAAGGTATCATGATACACCAAATGACGTCTATGTAGGAAAATTGACCAGTATTACAACAGAAATTATCATATGTCAAGAGGTCATGCATCTTACGTCAGCACCTCAGCTATTGTGATATTTTTTTAGTTTTTCTTCAATATCTTCCAATGGAAAATCAATCTTGTTATGATTTTTGTGTTCAGATCAAAGATCTAATAGTAATCTGTCTGAAAATTTAAAATCTGAAAACCATGTTTCAAATCAATATTTGGGGCATCATGATACCTTGACCCACTTTTTACCCCAACATTTACAGTATAAAAAGAGTCTAGTAGAACTTGCATACATGTGCATGCATGACATGCACCAATCAGAAATGTAGTTTGAAATAAACAATTTGTTTCCAGCCTCATTCATCACAAGTAAATGTATACCACTTTGCATGATTGCACTTGGGTCACTGTATTTTGCCATGTCTCAGCCTGTTAACTTAATATGCATGCAAGTCCTTCTGGTCTCTTTTTACCCCACAACCTAAAAGCCTGGGTCTCTAGAGACTGTTATCATTTAATGATGCTCTGTGGATCCAAAAACATTTGGAAACACAACAAGCTTTTTTTAAAGAAGTCAGCATTGAACAAGCATTGCTGTAGAGTTGTATGAAAATATAATTGCTTAAAAATATCCTATTACACTGTAATGAGTTCACCTTTGGTGCATGGATTGACATAAAACTCTCCAAATGACAGAGGTCACCTATAAAATAGTGTATTTGTATGTCAGTATATACAGGCAAAGATAATGCAAGATTTTCCAAGTGATTAAAGCAGAAACTGCAAACAGACGTTACCTGGAAACTGTTCAATAGCATAGGTCACACCCATGTCGGCAGGTATACTGTCAAATCCACAAGTACCAATAACATGTATGTTGTTCTGCACAGCTTGATCATGGTATTTGAGCTGCATTGTTTCCAAAAACTGAAAATAAACAACCATATTATGACAAGAAGTTTCATAATTAAGTTAACTTGAGATTGTTAAGTATGCACCTCTGGTTCACCACTGACGTCAAGATGATGGCATTTGTTTTGTACTGCAGCCTTGACAACAGCCTCACCATAGAAACGGTACTATAATAAAGAAACATACATTACATGTTATTCAAAAACTCATTAAAAATTCATTAGCCTTTAATCCAATCACCTAGGACCATGTTGGTCACATGCATGAGGCTTTATACCTCGAAAAGTCTTCCTTATTAGTATATTCTTTATATGACACTTTTGAAGTTTTTTACAGGACATGTTTCGGCAGTAAAATTGCCATCTTCACAGTGCCAGACCTTACAAAGCTAGAATGGAATATATATGCTAAAGAGTATTTACATGAAACCAATAGGAAAAGAAAACTAATGACAAAGGTGTAAACCTGGTATGCTTCAACTTGTTAGTTTAAGGAGGGCTTAAGCCAGTTGATATGCAGTACCTCTTTGGTATTTGCTTGATCTATTATAGAAAAGCATTCAATGGAACATGCCTTTTGACATGTCCTAGATTCATTGGCCTGTGGCCTCTTGGTTTTAAACTTGATAAAACACTCCTGCTCTTTTATAAACTTTACATAGACCAGGTCAGCTGTCAACACCTTGATGCACACCTAATGAAGTGAGCTGTACTCAACACTGTCTATGCAGGTCAAAGTATAGAATAACAAACCAAATCTATTATCAATGAACTACATATACCAGTATTTTTGTGCTAGCAAACTACGGACAAATATCTGACAAAAGGCCAGGAAACAACCGACAAACAAGCTTTCCATCCTAGATGCTGAGAAACAGCAAACATCGCAACACAATGTTTTTAGAAAACTAACACCCATTTGATTGACTGTCTGAGCAATGTGTTGGATAGATTCCAAGTAGCCACACCATCAGCCTATTCCCAGTCAAGACTTATGTCTGACACATTGCATATATATAATTACATACTTTAATATGCAAATGGTACTAGCCCACAAAAAAAACAAAAAAACACAGACTGTTGGACAACGAGGGATTTTGTAAATAATTTTTTTATTAATTCTTACTTTTATTGAGCAGATTTCAATGCATGTGAAAGCCACTCAGCACGGCACCAACATACAGTGCAGTGCTTTATGGTTTTTCACGTCACAGGAAATATGCTCAGAGGAGATTAAGACTTACTGGTCCCACACAGTTTAGGACTAGTTTAGTCCTTGAGCACATGGCATTTAGTGAATCTTCATCAACAACATTAGCAATCAGGATATGCGCTTCTTTTGTAAGGTCACGACCTATCAATTAAACAAGTTCTATTAATCATTTAAAAAAAACAAGTGATACAACGTTCTCTGTCCCCGGGTCTGTCAAACAAAGGTCGCATGGGAGCACACATTTCCAAACTTTTTCATACACCATCAAATCATTGTCTTAGATATCGCTTAAACCGCTTTTAGAAAGCTTTGATTTTTTCACTTACCGATTTCCTCAGCTGTTTCACTTAGTACTTGTTCAAGTTTCTCTTTATTCCGTCCTGCGACTGCCCACTTCCAATGTCCCTTGCTGTTATTCTTTGCCACCTCACGAACAACATATTGTCCAGTAAAACCACTCGCTCCAAACACAACAATGGCATATTCTCGATCTTCTGCAGACATTCTTTGCCCTAGAACGAATTTGTGGATAATAAATATGCAATAAGAGAGGAATAAACTCCCCAGAACAAGAAAGACAATATTTAGATATTGGACTCTGGACCTCGACCTGGTCTGAGTTGCTCAGTGTGCAAAAATAGTCAGGCGTTACACGACTATAGTTCCCAGGCGTACTCGTTCAGCATCTGTGTTTATATTTTTCCTGTTTAAATTCCTGTTTGAACTTTTTTAAGTGTTCCTTAACTTTCGCTTGTTCTTGATCTTGTTTTATTTCGATTTCTAACGCAGTTTAGATTTTTGTAAATTCACTTTGTAGATTTTCAATCACCGAATCCTGCAGTAATCGATTTTATATAATAGTATGTCCTTGAAGGCAGCTATCTACCTGTATATATTGTTAGTTCCATGTCAGGTCTTTCATGCTTGTAAGGGTGACGTTTCGGTATCTAAATCAGCGAAAGATACATGTCCGTCAACAGATCCAGATTGCAATACAAAACCAGAGGAGGATAACAAGCTAGTGCAACTCCAGGGAGTACAGGTAAGCCAATATACCATAGTCAATAAACTCACAAAAAGTTGACAATGCATAATTATTTTATTGCTGGTAGTATCCACTTGGAGCAAATTAGTATTTGAAAACAGGAAAAAAATATTTAAAGGGGAAATAGTAACTGATGAAGAAAACTAGCAAATTTTGTGATTGCATAACGAGTAAAAAGATCCTGGAGAAGAAACTGTTAATAATGAAACTTGTCAATAATCTAACATGCTAAGGCAGGAAACCGTATCAGCCTACGATTATTTACCAAGTCTAATAAGGCAATGGCTTAGAAAAATAATTTAAAAGATGGATCCCGTTGCATTATATTTTTGGTTTTGCAGACTGGCTTTGTTCAATATGTAAATATAGAAGGAATTACATACAAGTTAATAACACGAAGTATGAAGCCTTTGCTCTTTGGTAAGTTAATTTTAATGGATTGATTAATGAATTACGAAAAACTTAGACAGTCAAGTATGTGTACTAAATTGATAAAAAACTTGACAAACAGTCTTCTACGTGGCATATCAGTCCGCTAGACGACACGGGTTAAAATTTTCTAGTCTTATTAATTAATCCACCTGTTTCACTGTATATATCGTAGCCATAACAGATGCCAAGTGTAATATGACCAGTACTAAAGGTTGCGTGTACCAGTTGTACTTTATTTTGATAAATACGTCAAAAAACTACATTTAGATTTGAAGAAAAAATGAAGGAAAAGTACAAATCAAAAAGGAAGAAGACAAACCCCCTCCTAACCCACAGACGAACAGACAAGAAATATTTTAGAGATTTTGGAATTTCACTTTAAGGCATAATTAACCTATTGACCTTTTAAAATAGTCTCTTTTTTAATGTGATAAATCACAAATTTCGAAATAGGGAATGGCCAACTCGCGAAAAATTCGAAGATATCGTTTTTCGACCAAACACAATCCAACAAATTTTCCCGCTTCTACGACTTTCAGTTCAGGACGCGTAGTGCACTTGATGAAATTTTAATTTGGTTGTACAGCCCAGCAGACACGTGGACAAACAGACGAACGCCGGATGTCCGAGGATTGTTTGAAAACACAAACTAATTACGGTCAACTCTCGTTATAGCGAACCCTCGGGACTGGCTGTCATTTGGTGTCTGTATACAAGAGTCTGTGATAGTGGGAGTTGTTGTCATACATTTCTTTGTATTTTCGGCTGCCCGGGGATTTAGCCGCTGTCCGTAATAACGAGATGTCCGTAATATCGGGGTGGCCTCGCCGCAAGGCGAGAGTAACTGTAGTCGGCACGCGGCCGTGCTTGAGAAGTGGCGGGAACAGGAGGGAGGGAGCGTTGCCAAGGAAAACCGTGGTACAGTGATGTCTGCGATGTGAGGTGACCTGTGGTAGTACTGAGTGTAAAACGACACGGGTGAGAAACGCACTGCGCATGATCGAAAATTCGGCGGGAATTCGTGGACGCGTTCGATTTACAAATACCCGGCCCATCGCAAGCATATTGATAGGGGAGGTTCGATTTCCACCATATTCGGCTGGGATTGGGGAAGGCTTCAGAATGAACTGTATAAGTACCAGACGTTTGGAAAGTGGAATGAATTTTTTTAGATAACTCTTATTTCAGGGAATTTGTTTTTTCTTAAATTACGCAAAATTTGAAAGCATCAAGCTAATGTAGAGAGTTTATTTAGTTTTCTTCATTGAAGACCAGAATTTTAAGCCAAGGAAAATTAAAGAAGAGAAATAGAATCCATTAAAAACTGGAAAAAAAAAAGAAAAAAAGAAAAGTTGTTGGCGCAGGCAGGTCTCGAACCCGTTATCCCAAGATATTAGTATGCTAATTTTATGCAAAACTAAAAAAATCGGACCATGCATCCAGACAAATCGCTGAATCATCGCATGTTACGTATAGGATGGAGATTTCGGCCCCTTCCGCGCTATCCGGTAGAACACAGCGAGCTTCGAAGTCAAAGAGGGAGGAAACAGTCGGATCCTAGGCCGTAAATGACTGCACCTTACCACTAGGCTAACTGGTCTACTGAGGGATTTGGAAGACAAAATAACCTAGTGTATCCTGTGAATGGACTGTCTATTGTTGTGCAAATTACGTGATCCCGTGGCGCAGTTGGAAAACCCTTGGACTGTGAAGCAAATGATCAGATTTAAGAGCCGGGTTCGAAACCGGCTAGGGCTTCTTTTTTTTTTTTTTTTTTTTTTTTTTTTTTCCTGCCCAAAATCCAAATTAGTTTTTAATTAAGAGAGAGAGAGAGAATGAAAGAATAAATAGAAATGGTGGAAAATACCTCAGTTGTTAAAGTTAGGCATCGTTAAAATAAATAGCTGAATGTCAGGTTTTGATAAGAACATAATTTACCAGCATTCACCAAAGGCTCATTTAGATAGAAATGCATATGACTGTAGTTTCCAGGCAAATTACGGATCAGTTACACGTTTTCCCTCTCAAAACCAAAGGCCATCATCCCGTTTGAGGTGGCAAGGATAGCTCAGTGGTTAAGCCACTCGCCTCCCACCGCTGTGGCCCGGTGTACGAGTCCCGGCTTGGGTGCTGTGTCATATGTATGTTGAGTTTGTTTGATGTGTTGTTCTCTCCCTTGACATGAAGGTTTTTCTCCGTTGCTGTAGCTTTCCTCCCTCAGCAAAAAATCGAGTGATATTTGTAAAATATTTAATGAAGAGGTAGTGAGTGTGAGGGTACAGTGTCCCCCAATTAGTGCGCATGCACTATTATGGGTAGGGTGCAGGGGGTGCGCATCCCCTCCTGAGACAACTTTGGACCCTTTCCTCCTCAATACTTTTCCAAAATATCCTCTGGATGCTCTGCACGGTTTCCGATTTCTGTTACGACGCACCCCTCCCCCTTTGAAGATAACCCTGGATCCGCCCTGATACTCAGGCAGAGTAGGGATATTGGCTTATGGACGAACAAAGACAGATAGATAGACCTACATACACACAGACAGAAGCTATCCAACTGAATATTGAGTTTTGCTTTTTTAATTAGAAATTCCAGCGTTTCTTACTGAAGAGGAATGCGACCGTATTGTGCAGTTGGCAAAGAAAGAAGGTCTTGAAGAAAGTTTAACTCTTGATGTGAAGGATGACCTAGATAATGGTAAGCATACATTAACTACTTGATTTGTTTCTCACTGGAATACGTTCTGATGATATCAAAATACGTAGATTCTTCTAAGGCAGTAGCAGACGAAGACAAAGAGGAAGACGTTGACAAAGAAGAAGACGTTGACAAAGACAAAGAAGAAGAAGATAATCGTAATCGTGAACAATGTAGTAAGATGATGGAAGAGCACGACGCCGACAAAAATGGACACCTCAGTGCACAGGAGGTAAAATGGACAATGTCTCAATCACTTAATTAAGTGGTTCACTGATGAAGTAATGAATCTCATAAGCCTCTTCCCTCCCCCTTGGCACGTTACACGTACGTAATTCACTTCGACCTAGCGTACAACATCACAGTACAACAGCGTCTTCCTAAATTAAGTTGCGCGCAACGTCATGTGTAGTGTCGCGTGTTGTGATAATAACTATCGCATTTTGTAATAAAACCTGTTGTGTTGTACACGTACGTAAAATTTGCGCATTCGACAGCTCAGAAACACCATGCGACCTTGCGTACATCACAGTGCAACAGCGTTTTCCGAAGTTAAGTTGAGCGCAACGTCGTGTAGTGTCGCATTTTGTGATAATAACTGTCGCGTTTTGTATTAAAACCTGTTGCGTTTGAATTGTATTAACTGACCTATCGCAAATCTTTCTTTGTCACGTTTTGTATTCATCACAAAATTTTAACAGTGCTTTTATGAGAAAGGCAGATACCAGGCAATCACCCAAAAACATCCCCAGATCAATAAGAGGCACCCTCTACCTCATCCCCTGAGGCACCCTCTCTGATCGGTCACCCTAGATGACCACGCCACTTTACGGCACCCTTTTGTCCCGACAATCCTCTATCCAAGCAAGCCCTTATATTTTACCGATTTGTTTCGGATTGAGATTTCGGCCACATTCACGTTATCTTGGCGCAACACACATAGACAGGTCATTAGGGGAAATGTTATATGTTGTTTTTATTCTTATAATTCATGCTTTAATTTTTCTAACCAGCTTTCAAGTTATTTTGACAAGATATATTCGCCTGGTGAACTGAAGGAGTACGATGTCAAGATTATGTAAGCTCACTACTCAGTACAATCAACTTACACTAATACTGACACTGACTACCGTGATGGACGTCATCATCATCATCATTCCAAAAGTAGAACGCCATCCTAAACCTGCAACTGCTGCGCCCAGCTGTTGCAGGGCTGGGCACACGGTGCAACTGTAAAGTACAACGTTACAGAAAAATAGTTTCTAATAGAGCTTTTTTCGCTATTCCAGGTTTGAAGAATTGGACATGGATAAAAACCGAGATGGTAAATACAATGTTTTTCTTTACTTTTGTTTCTATATCTAATATTATTCCGATTTTGTAGGTGAAATATCAGTTCAAGAATGTGTCAAAGTCAACGTGACTGCTATAGAAGAATATATTGCAAAATATGAAGAAAAGAACCCACTTTACAAATCACGTTACAGTCAACAGGCGTGGCTGCAGGTTGATAAACAAAGTGACCCCGTTTTGGTTCTCTTACGGGAAAGGTTAGAAATATAGCTTAGTACTAGACTCGGAACGCTTAGTGCTATTATAATGTACTGTGCAACCATTGTCACGGTTAAGGCCGTGGAGTTTCCGTCTCGCCAATTTGGGCTGTACTGCGACATTTGCTCTCTCTTTTACAGAAATGTTTTCAAGCTGATTTGATCTATAAGATGGTGTTCAGTAACTGAGCTTACAGTGCGAAAAGGCGTCAAGTGAAAACGATTTCGTTAACGTGTGCAATTCACTCATTTCGTTTCCATTCTGGACAACATTAGTTGTCACTTTTGAGTGGGGTGACTGTTTTACCCTAAAAGGGCTTCTCTTTTTAGTTGTGAAAGGCAAAACGGTCTTGTCTGCAGCCCTAAGCGATACATGGCGTAAAAGGATTAAGAGGAACTGCAGAAGGCAAAAGGGTAGGCGCGCAAATGCTCATCGACTCCACCCTAGTGGCCGATATTTGCATTAGTTTAATTTGTACTACAACATTTTTAGAATTGTCCAATTAACTAAACTTCCACGTCAGATGATTGAAAACAGTGAACATCTCCAGGTACGGAACAACTTTAATCACACAATAAGACCGCGTTTACTCGAAAGCAAAATTGGTTCTCTAGATCGCTCTTTTAACGATTTAGTCTCAGCATTGAGGATTCACAGCGGATGGGGATTGAGGATAGTATCACCTTAGGCTAAGGGAAGTTAACTCTCTTTGCCCTTCGTTAATATAATGTACGATCCAGCATGGGCACCAATTTTTCTGGTACTGGTAGCGCGCAACATAGTATTGCATCGTGTGCCCACTCTGCAACAGTTGCGTGCAACTTAACAAAACGTTTTAAGTATTGAAAGATCGCCCTTGGCAAGGGAATGAACTTTTTTTGCCCTTTTTGAATGTAATGTACGATCTAGCATGGGCAACTTTTCCTGCTACCCGTAGCGCGCAACATAGAATTGCACCGTGTGCCCACTCTGCAACGTTTGCACAACTTAACAAAAATTTGTAGAAGTAGAACTCGATTCTAGGTCCTTTAACTATTGCGCGCAACGCTTGTTGCAGAAGCCAAGGTCACACTAGAGCAGATTTCGTGTGAGCTGAGCGTGAAAAGGACCGCACCGTGCCGTGACTGTGTCGCTGTCGGTGCCATCATGTCGATAAAAATCTCCAAAATTCAGTCATACAAAAAAATCTAACTAAATCTATTGCAACTCTGTGTTGATCGCAGCGTTAAAGAAACAGTTTTAGGAAGGCGTGTCTGACGATTGTTAATTCGACTTTAGTTGTGTTGAGTTTTTTATCTTCCATATCTATAGGTTGTACGATATTCTGTGCATGGTCATTTCCATGCGCACTATGACTCAAGCTTCAATAAGGACAAACCATGTTGTGTTCAACTCGGAAACGCCGACCCTTCAGATGTGAATTGTAATTTATGTCGGTATGTTTTAGAGGCTAAAGACGTGACATTTACTAACATTTCCTTTGTCGAGTCATCCAACCCCCTATCGTCCTCAGAGACCCAGAGCGAAATTGGAGGGGGAGGGGAAAGGACGCTCCACTGCCCTTTTGCACTGGGTTCCCGAGGACGATGTTAAAGTTTGACTAGATTGCTTACAATATATCCGTGAAAAAGTTAGCGAACTAAATTGTACTAAATAGCGCGAAATCCTTTGTTTTCTATTGTTTAATTACTGCAAATTAGTGCAATTTCTTACAAAGTTTTTCACGGATATATTGTAAGCACTCTATCATATCCGACTGATTCCGGACTAGCACATCCAACATCTCTCCTCCTAGCAACAGCTGCATGGGGCTTAGCGGATAAGTGGGCGCCCTGTTGCACGCATGCAAAATGGATGTTCTACTGAAATCGGTCCGTTTGTGTCAACAATTCTGGCAGCTGCCAATTCTGGCAACAATTCTTGATCCAGGGGCTGATCCATGGTTTTCTTATCAGGGGGTGCATCCATGATTTTCTTCGAGGGGGCTACAGCGTTATAGAAATCGGGGGGAGGGTGGGGGGAAGAGGAGGGAAGCACACCCCCTCCACCCCTCCCCTAAATCCGCTCTTGATTACAGCTCCAGCTCCCTTTCCAACCATTGTCTCTGACCGGACACTGCTTAACCGGATACTGTATATGTATCACAACAAAAGGAAATATCATACGCTATTCATCTGTGCATTTCATATGTTTTCAGATTTGCGACGATTTTGTACTACTTAAATAATGTCACCGACGGAGGAGAAACGGCTTTCCCTATTGCTGATAACAGTACATATGATCAAGATGTAAGATGAATTCTATTGCGCAAAAATAATTTCTCTCAGACCTAGTTACTAAACATACACCTATAGCTATTTCAGAAAAGGTTGTCGGAGCTAAAGGCGATAGACGATAGGAGATAGGTCATTCCACTATTCACGGTTGGGTTCATCCTCGGGGACCCAGGGCGAAGGGGGAGGGGGAGGACCGGAGGGGGAGGGGGAGGGGGAAGGAAAGGAAAAGGGGAAAAGGACGTCCTTTTCCCCTTTTCCTTTCCTTCCCCCTCCCCCTTCGCCCTGGGTCCCCGAGGATGGGTTGGGTTTTTCATTTGTTTTTATTAAGAAAGTCAACAATCAGACATTCATATCCAATGTTCTGAGCAAAACGAACGGAATAACGAAGCTATTTTTAAAACTTCTTGATTACTGTGGAATTTGAATGACCTATCTCCTATCGCCTTTAGCTCTGACAACCCTTTTTGAAATAGGTGTATACGGAAATAGAAAAGTGTTGTTTGCTCGCGTATGATTTGTTCCTTGTTATTGCAGAACGATCGCGTGGGTCGAAAGCTCGGTAAATTTCAAATAGAGTTGATGAAACAAGCTATTAAATCATGAAACACAACCTATTATCCTATTATTCAGATACCATTTTCGAGAAAAAGTTGACCTTGAAGGCCCAACCCTTTCCGGCGAAGCATCCCTTGGGGACTATACAGTGCGCAGGAATTTCACTACTATACATGCATATTAACTTCTTGGTATTACCAACAGGAATATGATGAAAAAGATCTGTCTAACCTCAGTACACATTGCCATCAAGCCAATATAGTGGTCAAGCCTGTAAAAGGGACTGCAATACTGTGGTACAATCACCACCTCAACCCTAATAATGCAGACAGTATGGGTGAAATGGACAAATTCTCTCTACATGGAGGGTGTGATGTACGCAAGGGGATTAAATGGATTGCGAACAACTGGCTTAATGCAAATATGCAGATATAGAACACAGGAAAACTTGGTAAGTTGTTACATCACATTCCTTGGGATCTAGGGTGTCTGGTAAAGGGGAAAATGGACAAGGGTGGAGGGAGGTCAAAGGTAATGGACACACTCTGTTCCACTTTTCGTCAGTGGATGCCTTGCATCTCGGAGGGTGTTTTACAAAGTTCCTTCAAGGTAGGGGGCGACAAAGGGGAGAATTGCATATCTCCCACCTCAACCCATCATCTGTCCACAGAGGTCCTTGTATCTTGGACAAGTATTACTTATTCACAAGTTGGTTTCGATGTCCTCTGCTCCCACTCGGAAATATGATGAAAACCAGAGAATTCAAAATAATAGAGTGATCGCACTTAACCCGTGAAAAAGAACAAAATCTAAATAGTACTAAATAGTACAGTCTTTTGTTTTCCATTGTTTGATAGTATAGTGCCATTTTGTATTATTTAGCTAGTACAATTTCACGGGTTAAGTGCGATCACTCTAGCACTTGCAATAATAATAATTTAATAGCACTGTGCAGTGGTTCTAAAAATAGCTGGGAAAGTCGACCATCACACTGTACTGAAAAGAACATGATTACACATTTTTTATCATGAAAACATTGCTTATTTCCAAAAAAATTGTGACATCACTAATGCACTTTACCATTTACAATGACAAAACTGCAAAGGGATTACTTCATTGGCACCAAAACCCAGGCCACAAGGATCTTACTGATCATTAAGATAAATCAACCTCTGTGCAACATGACAAATTTCCTTGGATAGACTATTCACACTGTTTCATTCTTTATAGGAGAAAGTCTTCTCAAGAATGGAAATCTGCTTCAAGGACTACATTAAAGCTATTTATCACTGAAATACAAGTTAAAAATTGAACTTTGTAAAGTTTTCAAAAGTAAAGTTTAAAAGTTGTAAAGTTTATTTGTAGTAAAATACATACAAACAATCCACTCTATTTCAATCAATCATATCAACAATTTTATTGAAAAGAGATACATTGCACAATAATATCACAAATCCTTGATCAAGCCATGAAGATCACAATAAAGACTGATCCCTTTTCCAAGCAACTGCTGCCTGCATTAGATGCTAACAGTTACCTATAGTCTAGTAACTAAACAAAACATGAGAGTCTATAAGAAACGTAGCTAATTACTACACTAAAACAATCACCAAACAGACTCTATTTACAAGTATGTATTAATATATTATTAGGCAGACTGAAGGCTGCAAAGCTCTGGAAGCTGATATGGCATTTGGGAACATTGTATGGTAGTTGGACAATGGAACAGGTGCTGATAAAATCTGCTTGCCTATGGAAGCAAAAGGAATACTTTAGTTCCAAAGTTCCATGCAACTGTTTAAGGCTGCAATTCCCCCTCTCCCTCCTTTTTGTGATAAGCAGGTCTGACCAGATGAAATTTAACAAAAAGTGAAAACAATTATTACAATGTGATGAAATGTGCTCTGTCAAATGTCTGACCAGGGTTTACCAGATTTTGTCCAATGGCTGGCACGTATTTGCAACATTACATGCTGGAATCATGTCAATAAACAAAAATTTTCTTCCATGCAAAATTTCAGCATTTGGACAAACCATCCACCTTTGGTTATGACCAAGATAATACTAAAATAAACAAACTATATATCGATTGGGCTAAGTTTTTAAACTTAATAATATGAAGTGAGACAATTACAAATACCTACCAGCAAACCATCTTCCATGAAGAGATTTGGAAGCTTTTACAGCAATCTCAGGAGTAAAACATTTAACATATACCATACCCTTGAAGACACAAGAAAAACTGTTAATAAAGAAAATACTCTTGCACACACAACAAAATTTTTTGATTATTTTTAAGAGTAAACTATTTATCAGATGTATATCTAATTGCTTACCTGAGGAGAGGCTTTGTCGACATGGATATGGACAATAGGACCAAATTTTGAACATTCATCTAGGACATCATCACGAATATCTAATTCCCAACCTTCATCTTTTTCTCTGTAATAAAAGCAGTATACAATAAGTAACTTAAGTCCAATGGTGGAATGGTTCTTAAAGAGAAATTTTCAACCAAAGAGACTTGTTCACAGTACAGCATATTTTGAAGTACTACAGAATGGAATGTCCAATAAATTAATAAATAAAATAATAATATGGATAGTCATTTCTCCAAATATGGTGGACCCTCCCCAAATGGACACTTCTCGTAAGAAGACACCTCCCATAAGCAGACAACAACTGTCGGTCCCTTTTCCTGACAAACTCTATATTTTAACCTTCCATATGCAGACACCTCTTGTAAATGGACACAAATCGTTGGTACCAAGGGTGTCCCCTCACGGGAGGTTTAACTAAACAAATAGGGAAATGTACAAGTGTGACCATAAGTTAATTTATTACTTACTTAGTTGGATCAAACATATTGGTAAGCATAAAACATGGAGTAGGAAGAGATACAGGAACAGGAGTTGCAAGAGCTTGTTGGACTCCAGTCACAGAAGCAGGAGCACCAGGTACTATTAAACCTGTTAAGACAAAATAAAACGTCAACAATTTTTATAGCCAGCACTATCACAAGAATCTGAATGGAAAGATATTTAAAAGAGAATTTAAAAAATTATCAGACCAAAAGCTCAACAACTCAAAATAAAGATCTAAAATATCATTACTGATATGATCTAATTTGGCAATCAATTATCTTGTTTTTAGAACTCTGTCTCAGTTTTATTCCAGATTCCACAATTCTACTGTGATAGAAAATCTGGCCTGAATTTCTGATTTACTAATCAGGTTTCCAGGAACTAGCCTCAGGTATATAAAATAATAACAAAGACTTGGACACAGAAAGACTGGTACGCAGGTACAAAATCAGTTATCTTACCAGCAGAATGTCCCTGGGACAATTTAGCCATGAGTGCTGCTCTAGCTGTAGAATTAAGTTCAACTCCACCCTTCTCATACTCCTCGTCGTCAAGAAATGAATAAGCAGAGGAATCCCCTCTTTCAGTAACAGGCCCAACCTTAAGAGGTCGTCCAGCAAGTTCAAACCCATTCATTTGTTCCATAGCACGTTTTGCAGCCTCGGCATCTCGAAACTGGACAAATCCATATCCTTTAGAGCGATTGGTTTCAGAATCATAAATAAGCTGAACACTGTCGACAATTCCAAATGGTTCAAAAACAGCTTTGATCATTGCTTCTGTGATATTAAAGTGTAAAGATCCAACATATAGTCTTGTGGGTCCAATAGGCTGTTTAAGTCTCTCTGCTTCAGCAGCAAGTCTGTTTTTTTCTGATTGTGTGTGCATTACCATGATTGGTGCTCCAAGAAGTTTGTTGCCAGACAAATTAATAGCCTTGAATAAGAAGAACAAATCAGTGTGAGTTTTTCTAAATACCATAATTCATATTATCCGACATTAAGTACACTTACCAATGGTACAGCTGATTTATCTGTAAATTCAATGTAAGCAATTCCTTTGGACCTTCTGGAATTCCTGTCTGATATAATACGGACATCTGAAACCTGAAAGAGGAGAAGTTCATAAGTGAAGTCTGGTCTTTATTCATAACATAAGCACTCACATCATACTATATCACAAGTATTATACAGCAGTAATGCACTGCTTGATGTATATAGCTCATTACCTGTCCAACTTTAGAGAAAAACTCCTCCAAATCTCTTGGTCTGATGTTTCTAGCCAGTTGCATACAGAACACAGTCCTTTGATCTCTTTCCAGGGCAGACTCTTCTGACTCTGGCTCTTGAATTTTTCTGAAACAAATTTGTATTCAAATAATTATTAGTACATAACTAATAAAACTTCGCTCTTCCTTTTTTCATCAATCCTACACCAAATCATTCTTGTCATGTCCACTTTTGACCATCCAAACTGTGACCATTTTTGGTCACTAACAAGTTTTTAATATAATTGTAGTGACCAAAACTGCAATAAAAGGTGCCAATTTTCACAGGGTAGTCCACTGTAAGACAATGCAGAAACACATCTTGCAATAATGACATCATGGAAGTAAAAAAAACAATACTTACATTTCAGGGCTCTCTGGTAAACCAAATGGTCTCTGGTTTGGACTGTCACTTTTCCTTTTGTCCTCTCTTCTGGGAGGGGTCCTGCTTCTACTTCTGCTTGGACTTTTTCTTCGCCTTCTTGGTGGTGAACGGCTTCTGCTTCTGCTGAAGCTGTGGCGTCTACGTCTGGAATGGAAAAAACTAACTTTTAATAAAATCTAATCAACAAAATAATATTTCCTATTTGTGGATATTTTTTGCAAGGCAAGACCAACAGTAGTGATAAAGTAATTTTTGTAGGACTAGGAAAATGTCAAGGTCACTGCACAGTTCAGTTACGGCAGGAATTTTGACATGATCACAGTACAGTATGGTAAGTTTCCCACTTGTATGACAACTGCTATGGAAAAGAGTTAAGATTCCGTACCTGTTACTTTTACGATTTGACTTTGGGCTGAAAGATCTACTCCTACTTCTCCGTTTTGGACTACGTGACCTGCTTCTGGACTTTCTTCTTCTAGGGCTACGTGACCTGCGTTTTGGACTCCTTGACCTACTTCTTCTCCTTGGACTACGTGATCTGCTCTTCCTCTTTCTTCGTCTGTTAAACAACAGGAAAGTAATGAATTAATATCTTAAATGTGCAGTGGTTTAACTAGTTTATTAGTTAGATCTTTCATTGCAGGAGAGGCCCAGAAGGTTGCTTGACATCTAGAACATTCAGCTTCAGCAGCCCAGGTTGACCTAGACTGAATGAAAATCCTCAATGTTTCAGCGGTGTCGATGTGCAGCTTACAATACCTTTATAAATGGATTTGTAGTTCATTGTTTCAGTTCCACATAACTGTTTAAAATGAGAGAAAAGATATTATAACAGACTGCTTGGAATGTAAGCTAGGAATTACACCCTAGTTGAAACTAATTCCTATTAAATCTCTCGAGGACTGCTTGGTGTTGATAGTAGCTATAAACACTAAGTTGCTGTATTATTCGTTGTTATAAGGCAAATAAAGCATTCATGTGAGCTTACAGTATACGTAAATAATTTATGCAATAACCTAAAAGAATTAGAGAATGCTTGTCAATTCCAACATCAGTAGAACCAAAATATTACATGAATTTCTGTACAAACATCTTTTATCACTTTACTTAGTCTAACATACTATTTTGGTAGATGGATGATTCTTTGTTTGCACTTCATATTTTTGTCTAAATCATTATACTATTTATCTTACATTTTAGAAGTACTCTAGTTGAAATACAAACTAGCAGTTTCTGAAAATAGTGTGCAAAGTTAAGGCGTGAGAAGTAAACAACTAGATGACTGGAGTAAAGTAAAACTCCATTTCCCTCCCTAAAATGACCATTTTTAACCTGCAATATTCAAAACAGAGAATGTCTTTGAATCCACAGTCATCATCTGTTATAGTGGCTTGAACTACCTAAAATTTTTATGTACCTAGAAGACAAGAAATATTGGCTCAGCACAACTCCTGCTGTAATCTTTTCGCTTCATTGCCGTAGCTAAAACACACAGTTCACCTTATTCCTGCTCTAAACCTTGACATTCCACTCTTACCCTTTCTTTCTTTCATAATAATCATCATCTTCACTTGAACTTGAATGCCTCTTATCTTCTCTTTTCTTGCTATCTTGAGGTGTTGTCTGTGGAACATACAAAAACCAACAAAGTTATTTCATGCCTGTTATAACTTTCTGACAAGCTCATTTAGAGCAGATTCCATATGGGTGTGAAAATGGCACCACATAGTCACAACATGGTTACAGCAGGAATTTCAAATGTTTTTATAGACATAACGGTCACCACATGGCGTGGTCCATTTCACACTCATATGAAATCAGCTGTAAATCACACAAAATAATGTGGATAGTTTTTGTTTTGCATACTGTGATACTCTACCACAATCATGATAACTGTACCCACCTGTTAGGGGCATCATTATTTACACAGTAAGGGATCTAGTCCAACCAAGAACAAAATACAAGTTTTCAAATCACATGAAACAAAATTGTTCCAGGGGGATGTTTTAAAACTTAGAGTGATTTTACAGGATACTATGACTACTACTTAGAAAGTTTTAATGAGAATGTTATTAACTGGAAACAGCATGGACAGTACTGATTGACAACACACTAGAATTATAAAAGATCCAATACCTTACTGAAAACTTAAGTAGAACCCAACCATCCCAAATCTCAAGTGAAGCAATACCCAACTTCCAAGATGTACTTCATGTGCCACATACAAAGGAATCCAGATGACACTCAACAAGATGAAGCATGTGAGCTTTATGTAACCATTCTAATTCCTTTGTATGTGGCAGGTGAAGCATAGCACTGCAGTCTTCAGTCATGGTATGGTCTTATACTATGAGCACAGTTCAAGATACTAGGTTCTACTGTATTCAAATCAGAAATTTCACCTACATAAAACAGATATTCTACATATTATAACTTAAGGGAATATGGAATAATTTTCTAACTTAATATGATACATATATGCTTTATCCTCACCTCTTTCTTGTAGGGGGCCTCAAGCATAGCCTCGATGTCGAAATCTTCAGTCATGGTCGAATTCTGATGATATAACATACAAACACCAAAAAATATGAATAATTAATACCCTGATACAAATAAATGATGACAGAAAATGAAGATACTTAATATGCAATAAAAAGAAACTACTGGGTATATTCAGAAGTTTGAAAAATTTCAAAGCACATTTAAAGCTCATGTATAGTGATTTCGACATAATAAAATACAAATAACAATAAATAAATAGATAGATAAACATTAAATAATATATAAAAAATGCAAATTACTGTGGCCCAGTAATTTTACTACAGTTTTCTTTTACAAGCAATATTACTACAAATTTTGATACATTTGACAATATAATTACAGAAAAAAGTTAGAACTCATATACATTAAGGTTTCAAAAATCTAATTCAGCCACTCGAAAGCTAAAACGGATTGAGTTTCGTCATTTCCATTACCACAAAGCAAATGCATCGAAAACAGACCGAGAGCACATGGCCTATTCATAAGTGAGCATTGCACCACTAAAAAGCACATTTATCTTAACAAATACACTCAAATTTAGCTTTTTATAACTTAGTTGGATTGAAAACTACTTACCTCTTGTTATTTTGTGGTAATAATTGAGTTAAAAGCGGGGAAAATACACGAGAAAAAGTCAGCAAATTTCGCAAACCACACTTCAATATGGCGTCTCCTTCAAGTAGGGTATGCGGGGTGGACTAACACTAATACAGGGAGCTCACCAAATATGGTTATCATTACCTTATAAGTATAAACCAAAGGAAACCCAAAAACTTTATAAACCAACGGAAAGACTGGGGTCTAGTATTTATTTTTAGCTTTGAGATCAGTTATTGCAGTGCAAAATACGAAATATTTCCTATTTTTATGGTATTTACGTCTTCTAGAAAGCTTCGATCATGCCAATAGAGGGTGAGAAAGATATTTTGGCTTTTCCTTTAGACTTGGGTCGTTTTAGTTACTTATAGTTTCTCTTTCTTTTATATTTTATTGCAGATACTTTGTTTCAGTTGAAGGTTAGTCACTCGAATAAGATGTCGATGAACGCTGTTATTTTGAATTTTCTATTAAAATCTCGTTTCTTTGATAACTATAGTTTACTACAAAACAACTGGAAAGGTATTCAAAGAAATGCGAAAAAGAACAGAAAGTACAAGAAGCCAAAGTTAAAAAAGTAAGAGCCATAAAAACCATCTTTAGCAACACGAACACTTTGAAAATTGTTAATTTTGCTTGTGTTGAGATTTCATTCTTGCCTCTAGGCTATAACACAGAAGAACATTGAAGGTGCTAGGATCTATGCTGAGAATGCAATTAGGAAGAAAAATGAAGGATTGAATTTTTTAAGGCTTGCATCAAGGGTAGATGCTGTGTCATCTAAGGTCCAGACAGCCATGATGATGAAACAGGTAGTGTATGTGCAAGACCCACTCCCTCCAATATTCCAGGGAGAAAAATGTGATTTGTAAGTTGCACATGTGTTGGCGGAAGCTGTGGGCTTTTAACCCCTCCCCCCTCCCGCAATATTTCCTGAGAGAAAACAGGGTTTGTACAGGTCAGTAAACCTGGAAAGTCATGGAATTTCACAACAAATAGCTTTGAGAAACTGATTCTAAACAAGAAACATTTAACTGTCTTTACAGGTCAGCAAAAACATGGAAGGTGTAACAAAGGGACTTGATAAAGCTATGAAATCTATGGATTTAGAAAAGGTATTCCTAGAAATCATAATGTTTAAAAGTCTTTCTCAGTTTGAAAACTAATTGGAGGATCTTTCTTTCATTTTTTGATTGTTTGTAGATCACAGCAACAATGGAAAAGTTTGAGGGTCTTTTTGAAGACCTTGATGTCAACACACAGGTCAGTAGCTCTCCAATTTATACATTTAGACATTAGAGTCATTTTTGTATGAGTGGGAAACTTACTTTACCGTATCGTAGCTGTAGTTTCTATAGAAACATTCGAAATTCCTGCTGTAACCGTATCATATCGTGACCGTACAGTTTCCCACTCATACGAAAACCACTCTATCCTACTGTGCTTTAGCAGTACCTGGGTGCCTGAGATAACTAAAAATAATCGTTCAATTATTGAAGGGCACATGAGTGAAAATGACCTAAGTGATTACAAAATTACCAGACATTGAATATTTGCTTTAGAAAAATAGGCTGCCTTTAATAACAATTTGTACCATTGAAGCAAACTTCATTAGAAAAGTCACTTAGGCCATTTTCATCTGAATCCCTTCATTTGTGCTTGGGCCACTGAAAGTGAAGTATGGTATACTAAAGCTAATTGTGCTGGGCACCCCTGATATTTGAGTGAGAGCATAAGCTTGAACAACTTATATCAATATTACTGCATAATCATAAATGACTAATTGTATTTTATTATGATGTATTAATTTTATCAGGTGATGGAAGGAGCCATGGGAGAAGCAACAACTCTTACTACCCCACAAGACCAGGTATCTATACTAAGCATTGGTTGACAAAAATATGGTGATGGTTGCTTACTGCAGCATGATATGAAATGAAATTTTTGCATTTATATAGCACAAATATCTATATGTATATATTAATCAAATGCACTTAGAGTTTGTTAGTAGTAAGGACAGACTGTTGTACTGGGTGACAATTCCCTACTCTTTGCAAACAGTACTACAGGATCTTTAACGTCCACTATACAAGCAGGGTTAGAGTGAAAGCAGACGGGGCCTACGGTTTAACGTCCTTATCCGAGAAGACGTGAAGGTCTAACCATTTGCAAATGTAATTACAAAGGCAGCACCTTCTCCTCAATTGTTTTAAAGACCATGAAATTGAACCCCAACCTCCCATACATGTATGAGAGACCAATTGAGCCAAGCAGGCAGTGGTATGATATGCAAATTGTTCACAACTCAGTATGGTAAGCAGTGTGGCTGAGCAGTGAGAGTGCTTGTCTGTCACCTCTATGGTCCAGGGTTCAAGAGTCCTCCAGTTTTCTTCCATCAATAAAAACGAACTAGTGAACTGAAACCTACCCCATTTCTAAGTGGACTACTATAGGAAGTTTTTATTCTATTGTTTTATCTTTTCTTTTGTCAGGTTGAAGCTCTTATCAATCAAGTAGCAGAGGAAAATGGTTTAGAGATCATGAGTGAATTAGAAAAAGTACAACCTGGAACATCTTCACTCAGAGACAAAGAGGCTGACCGTTCAACAAAGGAAGAGGATCAACTCACAAAAAGGTATTTATCCATCGTTGTCATTATCATCACCATCATCATCATCATCTCTGCAATCTTTATTATCAGAATCATTATTGACAGCAACACTAATAATCATCATGTTAATTTTATCTTCTGGTATACTCTTTGAGCTACCAGTGCTGCAACAGAACTAGTAACTAGCTACAACTGATAGGAATCAATCTATTTTATCATTATCATTAGTTTTAATTGTTTTATATAATAATTGGTATATTGCATACACTGATTGGTTGAGAACCGTGTGTGATTACAGTACACACGCATGTATGACATCATTGAATCTTATGCATGCTCTGATTGGTTGAAATGCTTGTACATGTATGAATATTATATAAAACAAATATACTCCAACAGTCACACCACTCCACTTCATCTTGTTGCGTACTTTTTGTCCTCACCACATTTTAACGTCATCTGTGCATTTATTAGAGTACCAATGCATGGAAAAATGAAATCTATTTGTTAAATTAATAATACTTGATATATTATGTTCTTATACAAACTGTATCTTTGAAAATTTTATTTTTATTTATTTTCAGGCTAGCTGCATTAAGAAATTGAAGTGATGTCAAAACAATGCAATCAATTATGTATCATTATAAATACTTAGTGTAAATATTTGGTATTTTCATATCTTGTCCTGTTAGCCCCTTCTCCAGATACATGTACATCACTATTATATTGGTAAAAATTTTATTTGGTTCACTTGTGCCTGCGGCCAAGCTCACTCTAGCAACACAAGCATAGGTGCCAGCAACATATGCAGACTCAGTGTCACATTTATCACAAAGGTGTAAAAAAAGACAAGCGCTGCTAATAAACAGTACATTACTGAGTCTGTGTATGTTGCTTGTGCTTATGTCACTAGTGAAAAGACAAGCACTGCTAATGAGCAGTACATTACTGAGTCTGTGTATGTTGCTTGTGCTTATGCTTATGTCACTAGTTAGTGAAAAGACAAGCACTGCTAATAAGCAGTACATTACTGAGTCTGTGTATGTTGCTTGTGCTTATGCTTATGTCACTAGTTAGTGAAAAGACAAGCACTGCTAATGAGCAGTACATTACTGAGTCTGTGTATGTTGCTTGCTTGTGTTGCTAGTGTGAATCAGGCTTATAAGGCCAAGGATTCCAAAAGAAGAATTGCCTGCAGATGTCATACCCCTCTTTGTTGACCATCTTTGTAAAAGGTTTATCCCTTCTATACAGCATTCACATTAGAATTGTACAGTCACTGCTCTCCCCTCCCCTGTGAAAAAGACCTGTTTTATCACATGGAGGTGGGGTAAGAACCAAATGTTGTAGGAATAAAATTCCAGTAATTATAATTCCATGTATAAGAATGTATTAAAAAATTGATAAACAACGAATGTTTGTAGTGTTTGATGCAAATATCTTGATACTGTTATTGGCTCATCAAATGATACAGTGCATGGCAAGCAGTTTTAGTGAGAAAGAGGCTGCACTTTGATGCCATACTGACTCCTAAGGGAAGTTGGTGACCCCTGTTTTTTATTTTCTCATTTAACTGTTACGATGATGTTCTTTCACCATAAAAAGTTTGAAGAAAAAATGTGGTTGGTTTATTTGGCTGTGAACGACGTCCTTAAGGTGGCTCAATATAGTTTTTTACTGACCATGCTTCCATTTTTCACTCCACAAATTGAGCAACTTACTCTTGACCAACCAAAATGGTTTTTACACCAGTTATTATATTGGACTTGAATCAAAGTTTTGATTTTTGTCTATTTCAATTCGATTTGTGTTGCCATAGCAACAGTAAGCAAAGATGGCTGAAATCAAATATCTTTCAAACTCAAGCGGCTCTAGACAAGGGACTACATGGGCAATAAACTACACACTAACACACAGAAATTAAGGCTAAATCCAAAAACTTTTACTAAGCCATTTTCGAAAAATTGCAAAAAACAAATAATGCAAATTTGCCTATTTTTGGTCGTTTATTCCAAATTACTTCAATCAAAGAGTTTTATTTCCATGTTATCTCCTTTACCTTGGTATGTTCTTTGTGACATAGTCAGTATTTGGGTGCCTGGAATTCTTTGAAATCATGAGATATGTCAGAAAAACTGATTTCAGCCTTATTTTTATATTGTTGCCATGGTAACACCAATTACACTAAAACTGATATAAAACAAAACCTTAAACTCAGTTTGTCTACTGACAGCTTATTAGTTAAGGCCGGTACACACGAGGGAGCAAGCTCCCGGAGCGTTGTTCCACAACTAGTACACACGATGGAGCATGTTCAATTTGCCAACGGCGCACGCCCCCAAATATTCAACAAGTTTGATATCATGGAGCATTTTGCGGGGTGAAAATTCTGCTCCCAAGGAGCAAGTTTACCCATGAAATCTTTGGTACACACGATAGAGCTTTGCTCCGGGAGCGTGCTCCCTCGTGTGTACCGGCCTTTAAGGACGCAGGGCCGTAGCCACCGTTTCAACATTGGTACGGTTTTTTTAAAAGTTGGTCCGGTTTTTTCGCTTTTCTACACGAATTCATGCTATTAAAAATGACAATGGTTCCAACGGTAAAAGTTGGTCCGGCTGAAACCTGACTAACCGTACCGGTGGTTACGGCCCTGGGATGTTCGCGGGCAAAAACGTTTACCATGTTTTTTCCTTCATATTTTGCATGGTGAGATAATGTTATCATGGAAGTTCAAAGAGCAAATAAAAAATGTGGGTCACCGTGGGTCACTAGTTGAGGAGTGAGATGACATCAAAGTACACCACAGGCACCCCAGGCTCTGTTTTCAAGAGGGTGTTTTACGCGCGGTGATTATTAGTTTGGGCTACCTGTGTCATTTCTCAATTTTATTAAGACCATTGGGGAAAAACAAAACTCACGAAAAAATCAATAAATTTCAACAAACTGAAACAAAATTTCTCTTATTTTATCTAGATTAGATCTTCATGAAACCTTTGGGCAGGTTTTTGAACGCATTTGTGCGCATTTTAGAGTGGTTTTTTGAATCACTCTTTTTCACCGGTTCTCAGATCTTTGGTACTACTAGTCGGTACTATACGTATAGTACCAAAGAGAACCGGTGAAAAAGAGTGATTCCAAAAAACACTCTCCCTCGGTAAACATGATTACTTTTTATAGATTTATCGAGGTTGAATTGTTTGTAAGTTATTCAAAAACGGCTTGGTAAAAAGATTTGAATTGTGCCTTGTTTTCTTTTTGTTCGTGTGTAATTTATTGCCTATATGTAGTCTCTTATCTAGAGCTGCTCGAGTTCGAGAGATATTTTAGAAAATTGATTTCAGCCATCTTTGTTTGTCGTTGCTATGGCAACACAAATCAAAGTGAAATGGACAAAAATCAAAACTTTTATTCAATTCAAATAACTGGTGTAAATACCATTTAAGTTGCAAGGTGCTCCATATATGCGTGGAATGAAAAACAGAAGCACGTACGGTCAATAAAATACTACATCGAGCCACTTTAATTTGCATGGTTTTGAAGCTCATACAGAATCATCCTGATTTTTGCATAATTTATCTTCGATTTTATTGATGCAAAAATTGATTAAACTTGGAAAATTTTAGTCAAATGAGATGTGTTACTGCATTTTATAAGTATTATACAATATTTATGTTCATTCTGCATCAAAAATTTACCTACAAATACTTTCCTGCTGCCTGTACTACTAGGGTAATAAGGGAATGGGCAGGGCCATATACGATTCTCTAGATATTTTTATCCTTTTACTATAATATTTCAAACATCCCAACATCTGTTTTAGGTAAATTCAGTCTTTATGTCAACTCTAGGGTTAATGTTGAGAGACATAAGTGATAACATTTGGTTTGAGTACACCCTCTAAAGCACAAAGTTTGAGTTCCACTCATTTTCCGTGTTTATGGATTATAACTCCTACTAATGCACGCCAATTGACCAATGAATGTGAGCGTTATACCAACGGTACGCGGTTAAAGAGATATATTATCACTTCCGTGAAATATATATCTAAAACTGAGGTGCATAGTCACAAGAGAGAATGGCCTTTTGTTAATATACTAATATAGAAAATCCTCAAGTTGCAATCGCATCTAACATTCTCAATGATATTAAAATATTTGCAGTGACTAAATTGTGGGACCGTTCATTTCTTACTTGGTAGTGCTAGCTCTTTCAATATCAACTGAAATATATTTGCGTTACCGTTTTGATATTTTTGGGAAAGAGAGTGATTTCAAAAGAATATTTTATGTGAGAGGAAATTCAAAGCACGTACATGAAGCAAACAACAGTCGAATTTATGAAACTGGCGGAAGATTGACAAATCAACAGCCGGTATGGAATATCGAATAAATCTATTGTGGGATATCAAATATTGCTTGGAATGATATATCATCCTGATATATTTCTATTGTGTACTCCCACTTCACCCACACAAATTTGATTATCTTTTCTCTTATCAATCTCAATTTTATGGCTTGAGGGATATTAACGTCAAATTCTTGACAGATAACTTGAAAAAAACAGTTAGAACTCCAAACAAGGACATTCAAGGTAGCTCTAGAGTTGGGCACCATAACTTACAGTGTTTATAGTGCTGTCGAGTAGTTTAGAAACACCAACATACATCAAACTAAATATGTTCGCTTACGTAGACACTTTTTGCTAATCAACCATCTATTCAATGATGATATGAATATGTTCTCTTCTCTACTAAGAAACAATTTTGAAACATTTACTTCTTACTTGTGCATACCTCAGTAGCCGTCTTTGTAAACTGGAAACTGAAATAGTATTCGCGTTATCTAACCCCAAGATAATCCGTAGGAGTAAGGAATTAGTTTTCACTAACTTCGAATATGAGATGATAAGGGTTTTTTCCGTACCACAATGCGGCGACAAAGCTTCTCAATATAAAAACTGATTAGAAGTACCTGCTGTCTCGACACGCACATATATAATTGTTTATTCACTTTTCGCCCGTCAGATTATCTTCCATTATGCTCAACATACTCAGAATTAACGTGGAAGTTCAAAGTTGTGTGTCGAGACAAATTTATGCAATATTTCGTGAATGATGTGTACAAATATACAACTGAAATGGTTTCAATATGAACTAGTCCAGAAAGCAACAAAATCATTCAGTCATATCAGACAACAATGAAACCAGAAATCAATTTAAAAACTTTACATGAGCGTAGTGGTTGATTATTGTTCTACGCACTGTAGAAAATAAACCAAACTAGTCGACACCGCTAGTAACTTTTCAACGTTTTCCCTCTCAAACACCTTTCTTTAATCCATGCATTCACTATGGGTATCGATACAAACCACTCTGCCAAGTACAAGTTCCGTTGCTAGAACAATATGACATTCAATAAAACTGAGAAACTCGTAAAATCGAAGTCTCCAGAATACAACGATTATATCAGTTACGTTGCATCCATTCTACATTCTTGTAGAGCCCTGACTAACGGCTAAACTAAGGTATGAAGAGCCCGCAGGCCTCCTCTGCAGTACGTGGTACATTTCTCGTTCGTTAAATTCCTGTTAACTGCCAATTTAACGAGAATTTAAAACTAATTTGCTGATTAACTCATATTTGACATGTAAAATAACGGTTTATAGATTTAATTATGTTACAGTATCCCGCAATGAAGATTATTTAACAAACCAACTAACGATTCACCCACTCATTCATACTTAGACTGGAGTATCTGAACGAATAGCTATGGCTTTACCTTTTACCTTTTTTTATTTCTGTTTCATTTGTTAGTAAAGCTTCCATAGAGAATTATTAGTGGGTGGATTGACCCATGATTGGATATCAGACAAATTCTCCTTCTCGACGCCACTCTTATCTACGCGGGCGTAGGTGGGGCAGACCAAGAACCAGCAAAATCTCGGATGTTCAGCCAGTATAAGTATTCTGAATTTTCAGAATACCAACACGTGTGCTATATAAGGTCCAGTAGAGTGTAGTAAAGGTTGTTGGGTTCCCCTCTATGTTATGTGGTCAGCATTAAGGATCGAGGATGTATAGTTTGGGAAGATTCGTTGCGCTTTTGGGGTTAGTGCTGAATGCAATGGAAGTTGTAGGATGTCATCTTATCTTGGATCGCAAGTTCAACAAATTGGAGAAAACCCTCAGAGTTAGAAGGTCGTTAGGAGAAATTTTGGATTCTGAAACGTCTGGCAAACACTTGTTTACAAGAAACAGTCTTCTAAAACCGTTAATTAATGGTGCAATTCGTTCGAAGTTGGTCCACAACATACATGAAGTCAGTTATCAAGAAACAAATGTCACTAAAAATGTTTCGTCGAAGCGTCGTTCCATAAAACTTCTTGCCACCAAAATTCCTCCCATTAAACGCCTTGCAACTGAAAGTCCTCCCTTTAAAAGGTCTACTATCAAAAATTCCGATATGAAAAGTCTTTTCATCGAAATTCCCGATATCAAAAATACTATCTTCAAAAGCCCCAGTGCAGCCATTAAATTCCTTGCTACCAAAAGAATTGCCATCAAAAACAATAGTTTCATCCAAAGCCTGGCCATCAAAAATTCGCCTGCCATCAAAAGCCAAACCTTGAAAAGTCCTGCCATCAAAAACCCTGTCATAACGCCTAACCAACAAAAACGCGTAAAACGCATAGTCTTTCCTCCAGACGGAAGAATAAGAATTAACACATCATCAACCGCCCAGCTATTTCCCTTCTCAGCAACCGTTAAAATATCGCCTACTGGATGTACTGGAAGTCTAATTTCAAATACCCATGTTTTGACCGCTGCTCATTGTATCCACAATGGAACCAACTTCGTCGCTACAGTATCATCTTTGCGAGTTGGACTCTTAAAGAAAAATGGGAGATTTCGATGGTATCGTGTATTATCGTGCAATATTTCACCAGAATGGTGGAATAATCAAGGCGCGCGCTACGATTATGCTGTCCTTACGCTACACAAGGCTCATAAACGAAAATACTTTAGTATGGGAGTTGCTAATAAATTCTGGATCAAGCCTTTTGAGATTCATTTCACGAGCTTCCCAGGCGATAAGAAAGCAAATTCCATGTGGTACACATCATGTAGGGCACAATTGCGAAAACACATCATTGTTTCACGATGTGACGCGGCCAAAGGAAGCTCAGGGGCTGGAATTTACGTCCTGAAAACTAATCGTAAAAACTCGGCAAACAGTCGTGTCATTATCGGACTCATGTCGGGATCCGTGAGACGAACTTTTCCCAACGGAAAAGTGATGTATCTCAACGCTGGATTTAAATTGACTAGACAAACAGCTGTGAAGATTTGTAGGTGGGCTGGTCGTTCTCTTGCTAACTGTCTGGTGTAGACCGTCAATCTAACCAATCAGAACGAGTTTAATGATTAAAACGTTCATGAAGAGCTTATAAAGCGTTATAACCAGGGGTAAGGGCGTGGCATGCCATCTAGTACGCATTTAATTTAAAATAATCAGTACCTTTATATTTCATTTTAAAAGAGGGAAGGCGTGCATGACCGAACAAAATATTTGTTGCAGTTAAAACATTTCCCACCAGTTTAATTTTTCTGAGGGTACTAGATACAACTTTAAATTTTACGTTTGGTAGTCTATGTGTACGGGTTTTTGAAAGGATTATATTGACAGGACATGTAGCAATTGTATAACTAAAACAAAGAAATTCAAACTGGTGGAAAAAATTAACTGCATCATATATTATGCACACAGCACCAGTATTAGGTGTTTCACATAACTGCAAAAGTATTTGCTGTTGAATTCCATTGTTAACTAAAACACTGTGATTTTGAATGAGGACATTCTCTCTGTCTATAAATATTGTAGATAAAACTACTAATAAACCATTTGTGTTTTCCCTTCCAATTTTCAATTTTCTTCCAAATTTCCCATTGACTTCATTTCTGCAATGATTTTTCTTTTTTATCTTCAGTCATCCTGAATGGGATCTTGGCTATTTTCATGACCCGGAAAGCAACCGATAATAACCTAATTAAATCGAGTAATTCCGATTATATTTTTGAGAGTTCTCTCATAGTGTGCCCACGCTCGAAAAGCCAACTTAAAAGCAACCATTTACTTTCAAGAGCTAGAAATGAAAAAGCTCAATAACGCAAAAGATACAATTAACATAAAGGAACATTTTTGTCGCATCTAAAACGCCGCGACAGACGTCAAAATCTTAAAACCTGCCGAACTTCTAATTGTTACCTAGTTACCTTAATTGATTCCAAACGGCGGGAAATCCACATACGTATTGATTGAATTGAATTGTTCGTTATTGTTCTATGTAAAAGAAAACATTACAATTGGTATAAGAAAGAAAAAAGAAAGAAAGAAAGAAAGAAAGAAAGAAAAGTGTAAATAAGTTTGCTATGTTTACAATACAATCTAGAGCCTAGGGGCTAAGTAAACTGGGAAGTTTTCTAGTTAGCCCCTAGTCTTTTTAAAAAAACAGGAAATAGAATTAAACAAAAAACACTTTCAATAGCGATAATTCTCCTTGTCCACAAGGTAAAAAAACCGACAGGAAATGTAAGAGATCAATTCTAATTTTGTTTCAACCAAAGTAGCATTCTAGCTGAAATGAATAAGTGCATAGCGTATAATATATTATAATTTATACATTAGTTTAAAAAAGAAAATTGCTATCCAAAACTGGTCGCGTTCTCAACGCTTAAGGCAAGGAAATGCCGGGATTTAATTTTTTTTAAAAGAGAGGAGCCACCATATCCATCCAGACAAAGCGCTGAATCGTTGCACTTTACATTAAGGCTGCAAATTTCAGCTCCTTCCGCGCTATCCAGCAGAACAAATATGGCTTCGCAGTCAAAGAAGACAATCTGACGGCCAGAGTTCGAGACACAAGTACATTGAATTGTTATTTCTATTTACTTCCTTTTTTATTATTCTATTTATTTCTAAATTTATTTTTATGGAATATTTAAAATTTTTGCTGCTTTTAATCATTTTTTTATAAAATTATAAACAATTATTTAAAAAATCGAATTTTGAATAACCCGTATACTGTGATTTTGATTTACTGTTGAGCAAATGAGCTTCGGAAGTAAGAACCATTTTTTATATTTCCTCAGTAATCATGGGGCCAGCTTTCCTTTCATAGAAATTAGTCGGGTGTTTAAAATGACCAGGTGAATTTTTCTTCCAACGTTACGCCGCGCAGCAAGATGATTATAAGAGCGTCACAAGATGCAATATCATTTCCCTCGAGGTTGCGCGCAAGTGATTTAAGACAAGATCAAATTTAGAAACGCAAACCCATCGCCACATAAAAGTGCTTCATGATAAAATGTGTTGTGAGCAGCATTGGGGGAAGTAGAACTCGAGTAATAGTGAAAATGATTGCGCGCGACGTTGGACGCAACAGTTACAGGGCTTTGTTCATGGTCCATATCATTTTATCTTACGTGTAATGTTGTAAAAACGTTATATTGCGTGCTTGTCTGAGCGCAAGGCGGTTGTTGACTATATATATTATGGATAGAACAGAGAGTGACAATCAGATACTTCTGCAGTAGGCCTTTTTTCAGAAAGTAGCGAGGCTCTAGTCAGCTGCAGGATATTCAAGAATGAGATTTCGCGCTTCGCTATTTTTATACGTGCTTTGTAAGAAACTACTATTAGTATACACATCTATTGCGCATTTGAAATTGATGGTTTGTTGGTATATCAGGGTTTTTGTGGGAGAGAGGAATACAAGTACACATTGATTATTTGGAGATTATTAATGAAATAGATACGGCTTGACGTTGCATTTGGAGTATAAATGAAGTATACACATTAACGTACAATACGACTAACTGTTTCTGATATAAAGAAGAGTAACGTGATTTGATTTACATGTGAATGTGAATATAATATCTATGTAAAGCGTGGGTATTAGTAGCTCGTTTGGCTACACTGTATAACAGTTCGAGTAGAATGACTTAACACTAATAGTTAACGAGTGTACTAGGGAAATAGACTCACACTGGAATTACGATCTATCTATCTACCATTGTGTAGTAAATAGCCTAAAATTATTTCACGGTTAAGTGAAACCACTCTAATATACTACGGGAAATAAGTATAGTAAACAAGGGGTTATTATCATTCAGTTACTAGTATACGTGGTAACGTTTATATAGGTATATATGGCTAAAGTAATGCCCCGAATGGTAGGAATATATAGTTCGCCGGTATGTGAGTTGTACCACGTGATTAACATTTGATTGGTTCATAATGTATCACATGATACGGTTGATATTGGTATACGTTGATTATTCACTACATGTAATACAGGTAAGGTAGAATATATGGCTCTGCGTGAAGGTCGCCATGTAGCATATTTAAGTGATACGTCTTTTCTTCTTTTAATAATGTATGCTGTCATCTGATTGGAGTAGAGATACGTATATCACGTGATACTAGTATATTGAACATGTGACACGGCTGTCATATGATTGGTGCATAGTACGTAAATCATGCTGATACCGTAGTAAGTGAGCACCTGACAGGGCTGACATCTGATTGGTGTATAGTACGTATACCACGTGATACTGCATTGTAGGCATATGGCTGATACATGATAACTAATTTAAAATGTTATAACATCTGTGTACGCTGTAAATCTCATACCAAAGCATTACAAGAAGGCGCTGATTTCGCCCATGAGCAAATATGTGCAGTTTTCAAAGGAGTTAGTTTAGTGGCGATATTAAATCGCTTTGCTCTTCCTTTACGAAAGCGAACGGTGCCTGATCCTGATAGGACACCAACTATAGACCGGGTTGTCCTATCCCCGGTACCCGAGAGTACGTACACCCCTGCACCAGAGCTCCCCTTCATTGCATCACAACGATTAACGATCACGTGATCTAAAGGCTTTGCAGTACAGAAGGAATACCAAATAGACGTTGGAGGTGGTTTATCTTCATGGAAACCCAGAAAATGTGTGCCAATGTGGCCTCGTGATTGAACTATAGATCCGGTGTCCATGAATTTGCGGCGATGACGACGTCCTAGCTTGATGACTGCGTAGTCGTAGCCAATGTCCATGTCATTTGTCCATCCTTGAGGAACTTTGATGTACTTGACTCGAAACCATTTCATTTTCCCATTGTGTTTAGGAAAACCAACTCTGATGTTTTTAATACTCTCAATGTAGTTTGTACTATCATGAACGCAATGCGCTGAGGTGAGAACGTGAACTCTGGAGATCAATGTCCCTGTACACCCGGTCGAGATTTTCACTACCGATGAGAAAGGAATCTTTCGCAGTTCTGATTCTGGAATCCTAAGACGCGTATCTCGCCCAAAAACGCGTCTTTTCTGCCTTGAGTGTAAAAAATCCGGTTCAATGGATTCAATGTCTTCCTGCATGAACGTAGAAGTCCCAACAAAGTTGTCAGGTTCTTCGATGTAAGGCGGCTTTTGATGTCTTTGTTGGTGTTCATTGTTTTTCGAGTGAGTATTTGGTTGTTCGGCAATTTCAAGGCGGACAAGGGTCAACGTCAACAAACCATTATTCCATAACGTTTCATAATTAAAGCGCTTCGTATCATTGGTAGTGAAACTTTTGGAGACGTTCTCGGGTTTTTCTTTGATGTTTACTCCTGACAATCTCCAAGGTACATTTCCACTTTTTCCACTTTTGCTGTGTGCTTTTCCCAGAGAGATGGTTTTTACTTCTTGAAATTTATACGAATAACGTGACATCACAGTATTTTTCTCTCGGCCGTTTGTCGTGTTTTGTGTTTCTTTCGAGAAAAGGCTAGGAACGTGAACCACCATTACTAAAAAAACTACTTGGAAGAGCTTCATGGTGATGTAGAACGTTTTCAAGTTGTTGATTTTTTTAGTGAATGTGCAATAAACGTCATGAGATTGTTTTGAATTACGAACAAGCTGTAGATGAATGAAGAATGAGGAACGAAGTATTTTGTAATGCCAATGTGGCCTAGGCTTAGCCAATGAACTGCTTGATGCACATCTTGACGAAGTTCGCTAGCGTTGTTAGTGGGCAGGTGATGCATTGTGTACAGTTTATTGAATATCTACCCTACACCATCTTAACGCAGAACTAATTGACAATGGCTTAGCGTGAACACTGCGGGAGATATGTTGACACGAAAAATCAACCCGAAAATCTTTTGAATAAAACTTAATTCCCAAAAATACGAATATTAAATGTAGTAGTTTTGTAAATTTGACCAGTGACCTTGAGTTTGCTCACCTTTGATGAATGATGAGTTTTCAAGATAACCGCAACACAGAATACGCAATTAAATATCTATTTGCGATTTTGGAGTAATTTAGTACCGGACGGAACAAAATTAGTAGATAATATTTTTGAGTTAGTTCTAGTTCATTCGTATTCTTTGATGACTCATTAAAACTATACAAGATAAAGTCATAATAACAATCCTGCTGTTCGTACAAGGGCTCCACTTCAGAAATCGCTTAATTTTTTTAGTGAAAACCGCGTCCGTATATCTTACACTTTTTCAACTCAAATTACACTTGCTACAATTTTTCCTTGTTTTGATTTCATCTTTTTTCATTTCTTATATAATTCACTTTTTTCTCTCTCTCTCTCAGATTTGGATACTTGCCATTTCTAGCCTGACAGCGAAGCAATTGAGAATCAATGAGTTTTCGTGTATGAAATAAAATAAACGAAGAATGCGTGGTTTGCCATCATTTAGCGGATATTGAAAAGAGTCACCTTCTATTTATAAACACAAAATTTTCAGCAATATTTCAAAAGTACTCCGATAAAAGTGTTCAAAAACGTGGGATTTTCGCTTCCGTGCAGTGTTATAATAGCTTGGTGAGACCTACTAAGGACACTAATCTGCCCACACATTCTTATCTGTTATGAAATACGGTTTGGCGCTCAACCAAAAGTCAACCACTAAAGTAATTGTAATCAACCTCAACCATACATTTCATATAGAAAGCTTCTCTTAGAATTGATTGCTTTATTTACGCCCGTACATGCTAGCTGACCATCTGGACGGTTCTCTTGGTACACAACAACTTGTGATTAGAAGATCAAATCGATTGACGTCGGTTCACTTATCACTCGCTTTTGTCGTTTTATTGAAAATCATTTCCGTTTACGCTCGCTCCAGGGCTTTGTGTGCAAGGGATATTCTCGGACGACTTTTTAGAGAAGAAATTGGGTTAGAACTAGCAATAGCTTGTCGATAGACTTGATGACCAATTTTCTTCTCTTCTCTTCTCTTCTCTTCTCTTCTCTTCTCTTCTCTTCTCTTCTCTTCTCTTCTCTTCTCTTCTCTTCTCTTCTCTTCTCTTCTCTTCTCTTCTCTTCTCTTCTCTTCTCTTCTCTTCTCTTCAATTAGTTGCAATAACTTTCTATGCAGTATGTATATTTCGATGAAACTTTGTCAGTGCATGGGGTAACATATGAAAACCTTTTCTTGACAGCATCATTATTTTTCGAGTTTTTGGTATGTTAAATAATGGTCGACCCTATCCTACCCTCGACCTTATTCTTTAGGAAGCCTATAGGAAAATAAACCGCTTGGGATAAAGTTTTCGTTATTACATTAAACCAATCCGTTCTTGCTCTAAAGTTCTTTACTAAATGGCTTCTAAGACCGTATGAATTGAAATTTTTGATTTCGGTCTCAGAATGAAGATAATAATATTCAAATATTCAATTACGACGTCAGCTGATGGCGTCATGCTTTTATTTTTATCTCTTTTTGTTTTTGTTTTTTTTGTTGTTGCTGTTAGAATAGACGATAAGAGAAACGTGCGCCTAAACATGTGTCGTATATTTTTGTAACAGCATAAATATTTAGTATTTATTTAAGAGGGGATTTTTTTCAAGTTCGAGCAGTGAACGACAAAAACTCCTGAGTTGAAGAATAGCTGTTGTACAAAACTAAAACCATTTCTATAAGAAAGTTTAAGTATTGTTTGTAAGTAGGTTTTGGCCGATAAAAGTTGAATCAAAGTGTTAATCCAAAGCGAAAATTTAATTGGATCGAAAATGAGATTTACGCCTTCATTTGCTCATTTGCTATATGTTTTCTTTATATTCAGCTTGAAAAAGCTTAATCCCAACACAACTTCAAGAAAAAGTCTTTGTACAATTCAAAAATCCGTTTTAAACAGGAATTTTATCTTGGTACATCAGTTTTTAACCGGTAGAAAAAGGATTGGAGTGTTAATCCAGAACGAAAATTTGGATTAAAACTTGCACGAAGGTGTAGTTTTTGGCGCTTTTCGCCATTATTGCTCGTCATTGAAAAAAATCTCCTCTTAATATAATCTTTGCATTTTTTTAAAAATATTTAATTTCGAGATTCCCAAATGGTATGACGTCATCACAATAAGTCAGTTTAAAAATTATTACTCCTTACATATTCATGCTATCAATAATCGGTTTTTGGTTTTCGGTTTTCAACACCTTATTATCTAGTTTTTCATTTTTCATTTTGAATTACGGTAAGGAATAAAAAACGGTTTCCCGTGTTTGATAGCCTGACAAAAACACCGGCGTGATGTTGGGAGAACACGAGAGAGCGTAGTGGAAGCACAAGCCGCAGGCGAGTGCTTTCACAGCTCTCGAGTGTTCTCCCAACATCACAAGTGTTTTGATCAGGCTATCGGACATGGTAAACCGTTTTTTATTTCTTTTATAAAATAACTAACACGCAAATAGACGAAAATAGGAAAAAGAAAACACCGGCGAAGAAACAAATTGACGTGAGTGTGTTTGATACTCTCATCAAACACGGGTTTTCAGCGAATCAGAGCGCGCGTTATATATGAGTTATTTTGCAACGCATGCGTAGTGATGTGATATTTAATGTCAGAAATGTTTCCGAATATTTTTGGTGTCGATTCCACCCTTTACCCGAAGTTTAGTCAAAAAACACCTTTCGGGAGAATAGTTATGATGAAAAGTGCATTTTTGCCACACTAATGTGAAATATTTAGGGGGTCAATTCTTTTCCGATACCACGCTAAAACGACTACGCATGCGCGAGTTTTCGCGGGCTTTCGCGCGACCGCGTCTTTATCACAGGAATCCCAAGCAATATTTTTAGAATTGTTTTCTTTCAAATTTCCCATATCACATCCTAAACTTCATTTTGAGCACGGAAGATCAACAACCAAAGTACTGGAAGAAAAAGACAGGCAATGGAATATACTACAAAGTCCTTAACCTCAATTCAATTTTTGGGGACTATAAAGTTTAGTTTCTGTGGGTTCAGTTTTGCCAGCAAAGTTTTGTTTGTTCGTATGACTGCTGAATGCCAACATTGAGGAGGAGGGAGGCACGCATGCGTAGTACATTTTGCCGCATTGTCTCGCTTGCTTTTGCCAAAACAAAGTTCGTTGTTCCTGTGGATTTCCCAGACTTCTTTTCAACATACGAAGCGATTTGGCTATATCTATTTCACATAAACTGAACATAGCGACAACAAAATATTAAAACAGGTTTATAAAAACATTTCGACGACATTTCGCGACACTATTTTGCCCCCTAGGAAGAGAGGTTTGAATGTACATATTTCGCTGCCTGCGTATAGCGTAGATTTACATCGAACAGCCTTGTAATCGTCAAGAAAGCTGAACCCAGTTCACTTTAGCCCCGTCTGGAGGTCGGATTTTTTCCGAGTCATCTCCAACATTAAGAAACTTTACACACATTACGAATATCTTTCTGAGTGACATTTCCATTCACTCACTTACAGTTCTATTAATCATCTGATCATTCCCATCCTGAATCATTGCCCACAGACTGTTACTAATGCATCTTCTTACACTGGATATCTTTTACAAGAAATAAATTAAGGGGACGTCATTTGAGAACCCTGTCAATAAACCGCCGACAAGAAAGTCTAAATCTGTTGTACAGGATGGAGATTGAATGTTCTAGAATAGTAACACAAATGTTGTTGTTTGGGATTACTGCAGACACGTTTAAAATAGGTTTTAAAGCGACAGAATGGTAGACTTAAAAGGCTATTTGAACAACTTCTAAGAAAAAATAAAGAAATAATCAATACTAGAAAAAACACGTCGCGTCTCACTTTTGTCCTTTAGTGAACACACGCACCTCACGGTCGTTCCCTTCTGGTCCGTAGCCATACGGAACAGAAAGATTAACGTGTAGAGTTTGAATTAAACCATCCTTATTTCGAAAACAGCTGAAAAAATAGTTTATTTTCATTACAGAAATACTTGTGGTTTGTGATTTACTTGGGTACCATGGTAACAAGGTATCGCAGGTCTTTTTTTACAACTCAACTTCTTGATATCAAATTGCTTGCATTCCTTGGAGGTGCATTTGCATCTCTGTATTTCATTATCAAGTAGGAGCGTTGTAGCTAAGAAATCAGGCGATCGAGATGGTCCAATAAGCGGACGAGCCATCGTCATTAGGTCAGTATAGACGGAAATGGTTCATCTAGTAAGGTCAATTGTGCACCAGACAGTACAAGACTCAACGCCACCAACACCAGTACCGTTATGTTTCGATGCTAAGGGGAAAATCTTGTAAAAACGCATCGAGGAAATAAGCAACGACATGATTACAGGTTAAAAAGGCTTTTCAATAGAGTAACATGAAGATTTTATTGCTGATTACCTTTGCGGTAAGATATATATTAAAACTATCTATTTTAAATTATTATTATGATGATTTGTTTGCAATACATATGGAGGATCAGAAAAAATCTGGTAGCTACATTTTCACACTGAACGAAGTATTACTACACCAAGATTAGAGATAACTGCTATTTTCCTTGATTAGCAAAATAGAATGAAAAGCTCTGAGACTAAACAAGAACTGTGTTGCAATTGTGAGACGAAGTCAAATGTTTGCCGGAAAGGAGTTCAAGGAGATGCATTGTAAAACAATCAGATTATTACATTATGAAAGGTTTCCCAGGACTTTATCACCATCATCATCATTTTTCCCCCAGGGCACATTACTGGGGCGCTGATGATGGAGAAAACCTCTTATCCACCAGTCGCATAAAGGCAGTTTTGTCCATCATGACTTTCCGTGCTTGGAGTGTGTCGATGCCTAGTACTTTCTAGTACTCTACTTACTTTCTAGTACTTTACTTTCTGTAGTTAAGCTTGCTACATGCTGAAAATATACAGTACTGGGTCATCCACACTTAAATTCACATATGGGTAAAATGGTGTATTTATAAACTGTATTATTTATTCGTCCATTCATTTTCATGCATCTATGTTGCTTTCCCACACGAACAAATTATGCATTCATTTAAATTGAGCTTGATTTTATTGACTTTTCTTGCTTGATTTGTTTAGTTTTTTATCAGTTATTTCATCTATTGATAAAGAATTGTCCTTAATCAATTCCAGGTTTCTGTTGCAAGCAAGGGAAAGTTTGTAGTTGTTCTGAAAACGTTCTCAAACAAAGCAGGAAAAGAATGGAAAGGAAAATGTTGTGATTTCAATTTTTGGAGTCAGTGCGTCTATCTTTGTGATACTTATTTCAAGGTGTGTCTAACAGCATCACCACATCCCACATCTCAAACTAACTGCTTGGGAGGGCCACAAAAAAGCCCACAAACCGTGGCCAAGAACGATTTTGTCTCCAACTTTAAAGTCTCAGCATCGTTTGATACCAAATCAGTAAGTTGGTGATATGTTTTCAGTATTTGATAGGAAATCATATGGTTAAGTCGTTTTCTCGTGCAATTTGGAATAAATTCGAACGAAAGGGAGTTCAAAGAGTTCAACGTTGCAACTCAAAACCAGATGATTTCCCATACAAATAATATATGCAAATGTTTACAAAAACGTTGTCCAAGCACCATACATTTTATCATGGGAATGCCACATAACTATATACGAGAAACAACTTACTAGGAACTGGAAATATTCTATGAATATTCTATTAATCTATGCTCATCAGTGCTGTTACTTTTTGCTTATACGTTTAATGTGCTTGATTAGCAAACACAAACGGAACGATGAAAGGGAATTAAGTGGCTTATCAAATGCTCATCAAATTGCAGAATTCGAAAAACATTCCACCACAATCTTTGTCATTTACTTTAATATAGTCATCTCTTCTTTAACAGAAAGATTTTGGAATCCATATTGAAGCAATGGACTATGATAAGGTCTCGGGTCAAATGATTTAGTTGACAAGTATGCAATAACGATTAAAAGCATACCTACACCTAATGGGACCATCATGAACATATACACGTTTACTGACGGGTCAGAGAGCCTCAAGTAAAACAACTCTACAGATACAATATCAGATATACTGTGACAAACATTATTATGGACCACGCTGTGACATTTACTGCAAATATAATGATAACGCTGCCGGGCATTATCAATGTAATAATAATGGCATGAAGGCGTGCTTAAATGACTGGTATGGACCGCTGTGTGTCGATTACTGCTCACCACGTAATGATTCATGGGGTCACTACTACTGTAATAGGTACTGGTGGTAAAGTATGTCCATCGAAACTGGTTTGGTAAAAGTTGTTCAGTGTGGTGTTCACCTACAAACTACTACGTATCAAGGTTATACTTGTCTTGACAATGGATCTATTTCTTGCTTGGATGGCTGGTATGGAAAAAACTGCACAATATTTTGTAGATCACGAGATGATAGATATGGAAATTACACCTGTGATAGGAACGGAACGAAACTTTGTGGAAACTTTTGGTTTGGAGAAGAATGTAATACATTACTGTAAACCTAATGACGATGACGTAATGGGTCATTATCGCTGTAATCATACCACGGGGAGTAAAACATGCTTTAAAGATTGGTATGGGACTTCTTGTAACATATACTGTGTGCCTTCAAACGGCTTAAGTGGACATTACTCGTGTGATGCTAGCAATGGTACCAAGGTGTGCCACAACGATTGGTATGGGACTCAATGTCAAATATATTGTGTACCAACTAATGATTCTAGTGGTCATTACTCGTGTAATGCTAACAGTGGTAACAAGGTGTGCCACAAGGATTGGTATGGCACAACATGTACAACATATTGCATTCCTACAAATGACTCTACTGGGCATTACTCCTGTGATCCTAGCTAATGGTACAAAGATGTGCCACAAGGATTGGTATGGAGCCGCAGTGAAAAGCAGTATGCATGTTCCTAACAAATGACTCTACTGGGAACATTACTCCTGTGATCCTATCAATGGTACAGAAAAAGTGTGGCCACAAGGAATTGTAATGAGCACAAGCATGTAGCAACATATTGCATTCCTTACAATATGACTCTACTGGGTACATTACTCGTGCGATTCTACAAACGGTACCAAGGTGTGCCACAAGGATTGGTATGGGACCTCTTGTAACACATTCTGCAAACCCGCCAACAACTCTAATGGACATTACCTGTGTGATCCAATTTGTGGTGCCAAGGTGTGTCATAAGGATTGGTATGGGACTCAATGTAGAACATATTGTGTACCATCTAATGACTCTAGTGGTCATTACTCGTGTAATGCTAACAGTGGTAACAAGGTGTGCCACAAGGATTGGTATAGGACCTCTTGTACTACATACTGCGTACCCTCAAACGACTCTAGTGGATATTACTCGTGCGATTCTACCAATGGTAATAAAGTGTGCCATAAGAAATGGTATGGGACCAATTGTACAACATACTGCGTACCTACCAATGATTCTAATGGTCATTACTCGTGTGAACCTATCAATGGTACCAAGGTGTGTCCACAAGGATTGGTATGGGACCTCTTGTACTACATACTGTATACCCTCAAACGACTCTAGTGGTCATTACTTGTGTGATGCTACAAATGGAACTAAGGTGTGCCACAATGATTGGTATGGAACCGAATGTACTACATATTGCGTACCCTCAAACGACTCTAGTGGTCAATACTCGTGCGATTCTAGCAATGGAACTAAGGTGTGCCACAATGATTGGTATGGGTCCTCTTGTACAACTTATTGTGTACCTACCAATGATTCTTACGGACATTACGTGTGTGATCCAGCCAATGGTGCTAAGGTGTGCCACAAGGACTGGTATGATACAGCATGTACAGTATATTGCATTCCTACAAATGACTCTACTGGGCATTACTCTGTGATCCTATCAATGGTACAAAAGTGTGCCACAAGAATTGGTATGATACAGCATGTACAACATATTGCATTCCTACAAATGACTCTACTGGACATTATTCCTGCGATTCTACCAATGGTACAAAGATGTGCCACAAGGATTGGTATGGGATCAATTGTACTACATACTGCGTACCCTCAAATGACTCTACTGGACATTATTCCTGTGATTCTAGCAATGGTTATAGAGTGTGCCACAAGAATTGGTATGGCACAACATGTACCACATATTGCATTCCTACAAATGACTCTAGTGGTCATTATTCCTGCGATTCTACCAATGGTACAAAGGTGTGCCACAAGGATTGGTTTGGGACTTTGTGTAACATATATTGTTCCCCAACGCATACAAACGATTCCAATATAAATGTTTCTTGTACGTTACAAAACAGATCATCTTGTGTAAGTCTTTTAATATCACCCAGTTGTACGGTATTTTCGAGAAATATGATTTCAACCAGTGCAATATTAATAAAAACCGCCACTACAATAATCACCATGCCATCATCCCTTTCAAGCGTTTCGCCATCCCCAGCAGCATCCCATACCATTGTTAGTCAACCAAGTACAATTACAGTTAATGGAACAATTACAACCAATCCCAAAGATACTGGGTTGGGTGATACGGAGTTGGCATTGATTGTCGTGGGATTATTCATTCTTGTTGTTCCTTTAGTTGGCCTCATCATTATTTCAAAGCTACGGTAAGCTACGCTAGTTATTCCTGTTTATATGTTTTGACAGTTCAACAATGTCCATCGTGGATGGAAATAGTAAGCGCCCAGTGTCTGAGTTGTTGGCATGAAAACTGAGCTGGTTAGCGCTAATCCAAGGATTCAGTCAAAGGAAAGCCATTGATTTTGACTATAGGCTAGTGCTAACAGGCCGCTTTCGGACAACTGTCTCAGGTGCTTATTTATTTTGGGTGGGCAAAAAGGTGGACTTTTAGAAAGGAGGGTTCTAAATTGAATTGACATAAAAGATTAAGTGGAAGTTAATATATTCAAGGCACAAATTAGACAAACAAAACATTTTAATTTTTTATACAAAGCTGCAGCATGTTTTCTCATGGTATATTATTCAAAGCAGTATCCCCTCCTGATGTTTTTACTAATCCGCATTCCACTAGACTGAGAAAACGAGGGAAGAAAGGCAAGTAATTATTTAAGTCAGGACGCTTTTTTATCATTATTTTTTCGGCCTAAGTTTGGTATTGGAGAAATTGAAAAGTTGATGAAACCTAATAGTCGCTGTTTGCCACGAAAAAATGGTTCCCAAATAATGTTCTTGAAGACAATGCATGGTTTACTGTATGGCACAAGAACCTATGGGAATAAAAAGTGATACATAAATAGGGGGAAACTTAGCATAACTTAGCCAACTTATAATTCAACTTGTTCTTATTTTTAATCTCATTCCTAGATCAAAGAATCGCATTGGTCACAAAAATGAGAACGACATGAAGGAACAACTAACAACTCGTAATGACTGCTATGCCGTACCACTTAAGAACCTTCAAGGAACACGCATGAGCGTACAATCAGACAATCTATGGACCACGCCCCCTGAAACACCAGAAATATTTCTCATTAAAGACCCCTCGACGTGGCTTCTCCCTGAAAAGGGCGATCACAGGCAGTCGATAGGTGACTGTGAACCACTTACGCATAAAAAGTCATGACTATAAATAATGACACTTTGTTAACGGTGATTACATGTAGTGCGTATTGTACCATACGTAGAGGCTCTTCGAGGCTATTTGAGTTTCGGTCCCCTAAGACAACCATTACACACGCTATGCGCAAAATAGACGGTTTGGCAAGCTGCCCCTCTCGGACCTGAGAATACGAGTTAGTCCATTGATTTATTATGCCGCGGCATAACTTGATAGTGCATTGTCTGCCTGTTAGTTGAATGGGGGCATAAAAATTGACGTCGATTGAGATTTATATTCGATCGGCTGTCGGGGACGTTAAGCCAGCGATACAAGCTGCAATTTTTTCTCGCACTTGAAATTTTAGGGATTTTGTTGCGAGAGCGAAATTGCCGAGTGTATCATGTCTGGAAACATAGCAAGCAACGATGTCTCACAACAAAAAATTTGTTGCAGAAAGTTCAAAGTGTATGTGAATTTTTCTCTGCAACATTTTAAAAATTGTACGCTCGTACTGAATGTTGCATAATGACGACAGACGCTGTAATTTTTCTCTGCAACAAAAGCCGCTAAAATTGCATTGCCAGCGCAAGAAAAATTGCAGCTGTATCGCCGGCTTTAGTCTAACTACGTTCCCGTTGACCATCCATTTAATCAATTTTGTACAACAACAAACAAATAAGACAGAACCCAGATGATTGATTGGACAAGTTCATCGAGAAACAATCGATAGCATAGACGAATTTCAAAAATGGTGGCCTAGTACTTGAGAACGAGGCCACAAAGGCCTTGTTAGCAGAAAATAAGCGTGGCGACACTTCTATTGCTATATATCAAAGACGATGTTTTCTTCTTCCTTTTGAAATAACTATTTTCTATGCATTTTACTGGATATACTTAGACTCATTTGATGCCATGATGAATTTCAAGGCCTTTCTGGCCTCGTTCTCGTGAACAATAAGCCCGCCATTTTTGAAAGTCGTCTATGAGGTAGATGAAAATCAGTTGATTACCCTTGAAATCGTTTTTAAGAATTATTCAGGAAATAATTGACTGACATTATTAAAGATTTGTAAAGCCAATTTTTGATTGATAAATGAATCTAATGATAATGGAAAAACATCACTACAAGTGAATAACGTATTTATTGTGTAAATAGGAACTTTAAACGATGAGTCCTTGGCTCAACATCGAATTCACATTGTAGTCAAGAAAACGTAGGGCCATTTTGGTCTTTGAAATATTCAATATTTGATTAGCATGAATATGTATTTCCAAATTTTTGATATAGTTTTGATAACTATTTATAAATGTAGGATTCTGAGAATTAAAATAAATATAATATGATTCTCGAACGCTTCATTTGTGGTATTTTTCAATCATTTTTCAAACAATTTTAGCGCAATTTAGGTGTAGCAGTACAGTGTCAGTTTTTAACACTCTTCAATTAGCATTGCATGTTCTGCTTTCGGTGAACATGTGTCGTGTGACACACCCGCCAATAGATCGATAGCCTGATTATACAGTCTTCTATGGGTCGCTTTTTCCCTGTGACACAGGAAGCCCAAAATAAGAAAGAGGAGCAGCTAAGGAGGATTCAGCATCTGAAACACGTCTCTCTCGGCGAGCAAAGCAACCCATAGGAGACGTGGCTGTATATGCATGCTAGCCAATAGACCTTTTGTCGCTAAGAATCGTCTAAACTGTACCTTGAGAAAGTCCTTACTTTCTCCTTAGAATTAACCTGATTACTACCGCACTAATATAATGCGTATGCTAGAATTATCAGCGATAATGAATATAAGAATTTGTAGAAAGAATGATATTGAAAATATGTGTGAATACAATTGATATATGGATATTGAATCAACGTTAAGTTTTTTCTCTTAACTCTAATTCCTCTTTAACTTTTGATGAATCCTTGGAAGCCTTTGATGAATGCTTGGAAGCCTGAAACATATGATTTTATTGATTTTAGTTTTTAAGAATTAACGTAAACGTTCTTTCCAGCCGTTCTTAGGCTCCACACTAATCCGGATAAATATTTTTAAAATGCCGGATTTTTAGTTCGTTTTCTCACTTTAGACAAAAACAAATAAACAAAAAAAAAACGTCCTTTTATTGTGGAGGAAGACCTGACCGCACCAAAAAAGATGCATTTTCAAATTTACCCCGGTTGGTGTGAACATAGTCTCTGTGTCATTACGTAACGCTGAGGCTAAAATTAACCTTGCTTGCGAGCACTGAGTAATGTACTACCCATTAGCAGTGCTAGTTTTCTCTTTGATCCGGCTTTGAATCTCGCTACGTGATTTGTGCGCATAATCTATAAACTTATATACTTGCATTTCTTCTCATGGCTGCATCACAGCAATTGATCTGACCATTGTGAACGCCGAGTGTTTTGAAGGACAAAACTGAAATCCCTAGTATATCTTGTGAATAGATTATGCGTATTGATTTCATAGCTTTTCATAGCTATTATATATAATATGTGACGCGCTCACCTTGATGTCACCAAGTAATTGTGGCTTTATTAAAGATTCTTGTGACTCATTTTGAGTGGAACTGTTGTTGTCTAAAGGGTGTACTTTTAGAGACCTGATACGTTTCCTATCAAACCAAAAAAAATAGAAATTTATTCCATTGGCCAAAAAGCTCAACAGCATTTAACGTTGAAAGGATTCCTGTTTACTCTTCGAGGAGCGGTTACTTTTCCAAGGGAAAAAGTAACCCCTCCCTGCCCTCACGAATTCCACATCCACTTTTCAGGATGCAAAAATTATGGTCTATTCCAAAAAAACTTGTTTCAAAACCGGTTTTGTATGCAACGCCATCATACGTATGGCAGTTTCGCACGTTGTGAAATGACGTTTTGCTACTCACTTTCTTACTCGTTGCCATAGAAACCCAAAGAGTATCACTATAACCACCACAATGCCGGCACCAACTCCTATAAAGATAATTGTACTTGGCCACGAGTTTTCGCTCGGTGGAAATTGTCTTGTTCGAACTTTGGAATTTTGGTTGGACGTCGAGATCCACGCGTTAATGATACTACAGGAAGTTTGGCTGTCGAGTTTGTCAGTGGTGGCCAGAATGGCTTCTAAAAGAGCTTCGGGGTGTACAAAGACTGCAATTTGAAATGCATATTATGGCTTCTTAGGTACTTATCTATTGTATCTATAAGATAATGAAGCTAGAGTGGTTTTTTTTAACCTTCTTTTTCACCGGATAATTTTCCCTTCAGCTGAAACGTTGTTGAGCTTTTGTCTTCTTTCAACAAGACCATCAATAACTCAAAAGACGATCTATAAAGAAGAATTCTGCTCAGTAATCGGTAAGACATTGGCAGGACACTAGATCTAGTTGAATTCTAATGAAATGAGGAGGTATTCTCTCTTATAAAAAGAAGGGGAGGTGAGGGAAAACCCCCAGAGTGAAAATTGATAAGTTTAAGGGGGCTATATACCTGTGTGTGATATCCCAACATGGAAGGATATTACATTTCTCTTTGTCTTCTAAACACATTGTGTTTAATTTATTCAAGATTGCAGTCTGAATCTCCCTTAGAGCGCTTTCTCTTTCCTAAGAAAAAGAAATAACAAAATAGATGCGTCGTAAGTAAGCAAATAAACACGATGAACTCACTCTGTTGTGAAATGCGGGCTTCCTGTGTCCCGTTGAAATAATTAATTAACAACAGTGATTGTGACGTAAGCGTTCGCGCGCGTGCGGTGTATGTTACCGGTGCACAATAAACGGTCTTGAAGCCTACCATTAGCTCTCCCAACTTCTTTGACATCGAGGGGTTTCAAGACACACTCATAGATAGGGCGGGATTGTTCACCACTCCACTTCATCGGGTGGCGTGATTGTTTTGCCACATTTTGACATCATCTGTGCATCTATTAGAGCATATACGCACGGGAAAACGGGGTCTATTTGTTAAGTAACTGCCATAAGAGCTTGCAAAGCTATTGACGCAAATGACAGCGCGCAGGGGAAACGTCATTTGATACTCACGCTTTTTTCAGACTTTCTTTTATACACACACATAAATAACAGTTACAATAATACATTATAACAAAGTTCAAATCTATAATAAATAAATAAATTGAGTATGTTGTAGAGTAATTTTATCATTAGGTATGTTTGGCTGTCGAAATAGTTGAAACTTTCGGGTCGACTACGCATAGAAAATTACCAACAAATAAATCTAAGATATGAATGCACTGTACATGAAACTCACCTTTGGCTTGCAGAAACCAATTTTAACTAACACTACGGTCGAATACTGTGGCGGTGATAGACAGTTCACGACACTTGATGAAACAGCGTCCAAACTAAATGACGGTGTTCTTGCTATTGATGACGTAAGAGTCATATGCAGTTTGTCATTTGATGTCGTGATGAAAACTGCGTCGGGTAATCCACTGACATTCGGGAAATGGTCGGAAATAGTCGGGACGACATCGGTCGAGACAGGAATTGCGTTTATGGAAGTAGTTACTACAGTCTGAATTGGGCTATTGTGGGGCGTTTTAATCCGATGATTGTCGGAGGTTATCGACACAATCGGACTATCTTCGGCTGTTGAAAACCGAGTCGGTTCAATTTCGGAAGTTACAAACATGATCGGACCATTGTCGGAGGTTACAGGAACAATTGAACTATTTGAACTATTTACTGCCGTTGTGAGCACCATCGGACTCGTGTGGGAAGTTGCAGACAAAATTGTGCCCATGTCGGAAGCAACAACAACATTCGTGGTATTTTCGGAAGACACGAACGCACTCGTCTTACTGTCGTAAGCCGAAATTACAGTCGGGTTATTGTCGTAAGATACCGTCGTACTTGAACAAATGTTAATAGAAATATCGCTTGTCGTCATGACGTTGTAGGGTGTTTGGATAGGAGAGGGTTTTAGAGATGAAGAAATACTTCTGGTCGTGTTTTCTACAACAAAAACAATCGATTTGTTCAGTACTAGTTATATGAATGAAATATCAATTAACATACAGGATTCTAAAGCAGAATGTAAGCGAGAAAGAACCCATGTTTACTCGCACGGTAAAGCCAAATATAGTAGCTCACACGTTTTTAGTTTTTTTAATTTTAAAAATGTTAACGATTTGCTGATGTGTTTTTTTGTTCTCATTGGTATTTACCCATAATCCCTCTCAATCTCAGTGGTACGACAGCCGTTCATGCAAAAGTTATAAAATCAGTTGTATACCTTGAGTACAGTTGGACCCAGTCCATCCTTTTAGGCATACCCGCTGACCAAGAACACCACATGAATAATGGCCTTCAGAATCGTTACGCGGTCTACAATACGTCATGCAATCCTGTTCGTACCAGTCCTCTAAGCAGACCTTACGTCCGTGAGTGTAGTCACACGTATAATGACCGTTACTATCGTTACGTGACTTGCAATACGTCACGCAGTCTGGTATGAAATAGAAGTCGTCACAAAAGACCTTGAAATAAAGTGATTACATTATTTAGTACACTACACACGTGGTTTGTTCGGTCTAAATATAGAACGTTACATCACTTTCAGTATAGTGAGACTGTTCATATAGGCTAGCCTTCTTTTGACTCAAAGAAGACGGTGCATTGGTTTCCAAACATAATCCGGGCTTACGGGAGCTTCAATGCAAAGTCGTATACAAAAAAAAAGATTCATTGGTTGCTAAAGAGAATTTTTTTAAAGTAAACTCGAGACAACAATTCAAACTAGTATAGCAATATTTCATGTTTACTAATGAATAATGTTAATATGCCAACCATTTTCACAATAATTTTTCACAATTTGCTTTTTTTTAACCAGCCAATCGTGATATCTAGTTGGCACATGAAAGACAAAGACTAACGTCACATGAAGTGTCGCTATACCGCACGTTTTAAGACATTTATGGACCACCCTCTGACGCGTCATAGCTCACGTGATCTTTCTGCCCAATGACAGCTCACCTTGACATTAATATTCAAAACTGACCGTCGTCCCTTTAACGTGTGTATATAGCTTGGTGTCGTCGCTGTGTGCGCGGTAGGTGAGTATGAAATAGTTAATGAATATTTATCAACGAAATCACTTTGTGATCCAATCCAATTGGAACCATCGTCGTCTACTACTTCAATGCTTAAATCCAAGGGCTGGAAAAACAGAAAAAGCGTACGTTTATCAGAAGGAGGCCATCACTAGCTATTTTTAAACGCACGCTTATGTTGCCAGCTGGAGTTATGGCTTGTTATCATTCATGTAGTTATCAACTACTTACGAGTTCAAAAAATGAAGTGAAAATCCATTCTTTCTTCAACCTTAACCTAACAGTACTGTACAGTAGGGAGAAATACGCCCATAGCACCAGCATTAGGCAAACGCGTAGTTGGTGTTGAGGGTCTGAAGAGCGCGCACAAGGTTTTATGAGGCTTATGTAGTGAATTTGGACATCTAGAACAGCTCTTACTCTCTACCTCAGAGAGAGTTTGTAAGCAGAAACGAAAAACAAACGAACGAACGAACGAACGAACAAACAAACAAAACAACAACAATACAGTGCAGTTCATTTCGATGGGGAACAGACAGAGAAGTGTTCACATCACAAAGTACTGCTTATTTTGTTTAACAATTTGCAGAAAAACAAAATCAATGAAAACGAAATAATTGAATAAAGTTGGTCAACTGACCTGCCATTGAGTAAACGTGTAAACTACAGGATTTCTCAGATTCTTTCCCAGTAAATTAGAGAACGTGAAGCTGTCACTGGTTATAATATCAGTGACACCTTTGTACAAGGAGCATTTGTTGGCTGATGTCTTGGTAGACAGACAAATGGTAAAGACGTTGTCACAGGAGCTGATACAAATTTTTATGTTGTCGCAACAACCTCCATCGTAAACTTGTGAACCAGCGTTCTTGTAGTCTAGTAGTTGGATAGCAAGCTTGCCAGTTGAGTGACAGCCCTATCAAAGGTAAAAATCGACATTTCTGACATGTGAAACACTCGCGATGACGGAACCAGAGTTTGGTCTCGCGAGTCTGCCGCAAATTGGCTGCGGAGAAGGCGAAAATATCCATTCATCTCTTCTCTTTATTTTGGTTTACATTCTTTCAAGAACGCTTAGAAAATAGTTTACATATCCCAAAACTGAACCATGTAGGAGAAGAACTGCTCTTGAACCCTAGGGGTGTATAATGTTAGAGATCTCACCAAATAACCCTTGTGTGCAAGTTACATTGTGCGACGGCGGTGAACTTGGATCAGAAGAACCGAGGATTCGATTCTCGACTACTTCTTTCTTTCTTTCTTGCTTTCTTGCTTTTTCCTTTCTTTCTTTCTTTCTTTCCTTCCTTTCTTTCTTTTCTTCCTTTCTTTTCTTGCTTCTTTGTACTTTTTCCTACCTCTTTAGCACTTTCCTATCTTATTATTTCAAATTCTAAAACATTAATGCTCTTTGCAGTTCTCAAAAACTTTTCAAAATGGAATTCTTTGCGGTTTGTTTTTGAATTCAGCTTGATCGAAAACTCAAACCCCAATGAATCTGCAGTCGTTATTGGAGTAGACAAGTCCTGATATCCCGTGAATTAATTGCATGCATGTTTAAACGATTAAACTTTGTTCTGCAGTGAACTTTAAATGTCTGTCCCGCTTATAGCGGTCCGGCTATTTTTTTCAAAAAAATCGATTCTCTTTATTCTTTGTTGGTAAAAAGGGTTTGGTATCAATGTCTTAAAAAGCGATTTCTTTTTGGCATCCAGCCGTTGTTTCCTTTGACACAGCTTCGAGGCCGTTTTTTTCGATTGGGGCCAATTTCGGTCTGATTACCATGGGTAAAATTGCAGGTTTTTCGATACGCCTCATTCGTAGAATAATAAAGGTACAAACCTTTCCTTTCACCCACGTTTAAAACTATATTGCATGGGCTCAAATGTTTAATATTAATTATTTTTACAAAATTTCAAGAAATCTAGCTGGTTTCGAAGAAATACCATTTCGATTTCAACTTGACGGCAAGAAAATCTTATCAAGTTTCACACTACAAATTTCAAAAGTAGAATGTAAATCTTACATAAAATGCATTTTAACGTAAAGTTCGTTTTATATTCTGACAAATTCCAGCGTAAAATCGCTGGGTATCCCTCTCGTTTAGAAGCGAACAAGCAGCCCAAATTGGCCATCTAGGCGTTTTCACAAAAGCATGACGGGTCACGCTACCAACTGCCTAATGCCCAGAAATAAAATATAAACACTCTAAAACACAACGGATGGCTTTGCAACAAGATCAAATGACTATTTCATTTTGATCTTCCTATTTCTTAAAACATTTTGTACTCAAAAAGAGCATTAACTCCGTAAAACCTAGCAGAAAGGTGTATATTGCGTGACACAACACCTGCACCTCGCACGATCAAACATTCTCTCATCGAAAATATCTTCTTCTTTCCTCTCTTTCCTTCTTGAAATCGATTTTTTAATCTTGGGACTCGTTTGTTTTCTTTGTGATAACAGTAAGGTTTAGCCAAGACTTTTCTATTCTTTCTAATTATACTTGGTAACCTGACATTTCGGTTCCTTTGAAGTCTACGAAATTCAAAGTTTAAAAAATCGTAAACAAGGAGAAAGTCTTCTAATCCATAATGTTTTAGTGCAGCAACAATTTTGTAACCCCCAATTACTTAGGAAAGCATTTTGATTTATTTTTTTAAAGAAATCTTTAAGGATGAATTCCTTTATACAGCTTTTTTTCCTTGTAAAGGACGGGAACAATAGTAATATGCTAATTATGTAGATTACTACAGAACAATTGACAAAATGCATGATGGCAACTTGCTTCCTGTCCTGTTGTGATGGAGATAACTGTGGAGGTTTCAGAGGTGTAGACGGAATTAAACTTGTTATAATCTATATGAATGTCAAGACGACATTGATGCCCATCTAAGAAGGCATCACCTTTCTAACGAAAACGTGAATGAATACCAGCTGATTCTTACTCGCGCTGGATATTTCAGCATAACAGACACCCAAAGTAAAGAGTTGTTTGTTTGCCCATCACACAGAGGGCGACTGGGAAAATACTGGAACTGCAGCCCAAAAACAACATGCCAGTACCCGCAACATAAAGGAAAATTGCAGTCCGTCAAAAGTGGCCGCGTATTTAATGTTCAGCTTTCAAAGGATACTCTTGATGTCTTTCATACTTTCGTTCCTGTTCGATCCCGTAAGTTACATTATAACTCAATTAATTATTTTCACGTTATAAATTTTCAGTTTATTTGATGTTCTTCAAGACTGCAGGGGGATAATCAATTCACTTATCTTTGTTCACATTCTTTTTGTAAATCCACTTCATTTATGGATAACTGGGAGGGGGAGGGGGGGTCAGTTTATTTATATTTATTCAAATTACCTATTTTTTCTATTCGTTTCAGCCACTTGTGAAAGCTGTAGAAAGATTCACAGCAGCAGTAGAGTTAAGGGTGATTGGTGTTTACTGAGACAGCGATCCGATGAAAACAGTACTGTAATATAGATAAAATACTGTATACGCTTGGGAATTCCCATATATTTTTGTGGGAATGATCGTGGAAATCTTAATGTATACCCTTATAAACTAGGTACACAATATGATAGTAGTAGTGGCTCGAGCTTTTTGTCGAATTAGAGGTACCACCCTACCCCCCAAAAACACACACACCAAATTGTTGCCTTGCATTCTATAATCATATCGTTCATCGATATATATATATATTTTAATTTCCAACAGTCTGGATATTTTCGTAAAAGTACCCGGTGTCTGTCCGTGAGTAATGGTACGCTGATCATTACTGCCCATATTATATAGGAGTACCGCTGGGATATCACTAGTATGATCATGTTTTAAAGAAAAATGTATTGTGTTTTTAGAGATTATACCCATTTTGCGATCCTAGAAATCGGACTGACATCCATAGCATAGTAGATAATCAAGTGATTAGGGGCACCCCAGTGTCTGCCGAGAAGACATGCCCCCATTGTCATCAGTTTCCAAAACTAGAAATGCTCGTCGAAGCAGTGCTCTTACTGTACGAGTCACGTCTAAGCTGCAGCCATTAATAGGACCGTATACCATGAAAACTTTAGTCTAAGGGTGTTTACCATTTAGGGGAACCAACCGGCCGGCCAGAACGGCCTGATTTCTTAGGACTGATTCCAGGAATTGATATGTACCACTAGACTTAAGAACTGACCGTTCTGCCCGGTTGGTTCCACTAAATGGAAAACACCCTTAGAGAGCAATTAGCATATTCTAAAGTACCGCGTTTAAATGCTCCAATATCAAGCCTTAAAAAAAAAAAAAAAAAAAAAAAAAAAAAAACTCAAAACGAAATACAAAGTCCCTTATGTACAAAATTGTTGCTGCACTAAAACATTATGGATTAGAAGACTTTCTCCTTGTTTACGATTTTTTAAACTTTGAATTTCGTAGACTTCAAAGGAACCGAAATGTCAGGTTACCAAATATAATTAGAAAGAATAGAAAAGTCTTGGCTAAACCTTACTGTTATCACAAAGAAAACAAACGAGTCCCAAGATTAAAAAATCGATTTCAAGAAGGAAAGAGAGGAAAGAAGAAGATATTTTCGATGAGAGAATGTTTGATCGTGCGAGGTGCAGGTGTTGTGTCACGCAATATACACCTTTCTGCTAGGTTTTACGGAGTTAATGCTCTTTTTGAGTACAAAATGTTTTAAAAAATAGGAAAATCAAAATGAAATAGTCATTTGATCTTGTTGCAAAGCCATCCGTCGTGTTTTAGAGTGTTTATATTTTATTTCTGGGCATTAGGCAGTTGGTAGCGTGACCCGTCATGCTTTTGTGAAAACGCCTAGATGGCCAATTTGGGCTGCTTGTTCGCTTCTAAACGAGAGGGATACCCAGCGATTTTACGCTGGAATTTGTCAGAATATAAAACGAACTTTACGTTAAAATGCATTTTATGTAAGATTTACATTCTACTTTTGAAATTTGTAGTGTGAAACTTGATAAGATTTTCTTGCCGTCAAGTTGAAATCGAAATGGTATTTCTTCGAAACCAGCTAGATTTCTTGAAATTTTGTAAAAATAATTAATATTAAACATTTGAGCCCATGCAATATAGTTTTAAACGTGGGTGAAAGGAAAAGTTTGTACCTTTATTATTCTACGAATGAGGCGTATCGAAAAACCTGCAATTTTACCCATGGTAATCAGACCGAAATTGGCCCCAATCGAAAAAAACGGCCTCGAAGCTGTGTCAAAGGAAACAACGGCTGGATGCCAAAAAGAAATCGCTTTTTAAGACATTGATACCAAACCCTTTTTACCAACAAAGAATAAAGAGAATCGATTTTTTTGAAAAAAATAGCCGGACCGCTATAAGCGGGACAGACATTTAAGCACCTATCGTGTCTCTCAGCCCTTCTAATTGAGGGTTCCTACAGCTAAAGACAGCGATCACAATGTTGTTCTTTCCGTTGCCGACGTGAGTTTCCTGCCTTTGGCGAAACAATGCGGGGGGTTTGAACTAACATGACACAAGTTATGCGACCACAGTAAACAAACCCTTTTTGAGGTACCTGCCTAAATGTAATTTTACAATAAAAATAGCATCTTAAGAACTACTTTAATGCTATTCTCTGGTGAGAAGGAAAAGGCACCTTGGCTATTATGTGCTAATGAAGACGCAAGAAACATTTTGGAATGTTAGGTAACGAAAAAAAAGTAATCCAGCGCTGTCAAGGGTCTATTGCTATCCCACAAAAGTATCAATTGGATACTCCATTAACAACCTAATGACAAAGGAAGCATTTGCTTTGTTGCAAGTTTAGAATAGTTACTAATTGTTGATTCTTGGTGAAGTTACAGCGACCGCAAGAACGTTCACATTTGCGCAAAATAAACTTTGCGGAGTGGTGTTTACGTCAGTTGTGACTAAATCACTTTTTAGAGTGGTCTTTGTGGTTTTATGGTTGATATGTTATATTGTGTCTGTTAGTTGTAAGGGTTTTAGCAACTGATCTTGAAGGAAGTTTACTGTTTAAAAGCAAAAGAATGTTCAAAAAACAGGTCACCGGAAATGCAGTTCAAAACCGCACCATCAATTTACCAGTGTTAACCAAGGAACGAGTAAGTTCAGTCAACTATGAATAAAACCACCATTTCAAGCTCTATTTTACGGTTAAGTTTAAGACGTTCAGTCATCAATTCGCCGAAAAACGTTCAAAACCGTTTTTATCGAGTCACGTGTAATAGTTATGTTTAAGACGCGCGTCAATTCAGTTGTGGATTAGTATTCATTCTGTATGACTTACCGGTAGACATAATATTAACACAAAGACTGCACTTTGTACTGATTTGCTAATTCCATTCTTTGTCCACATAATCATAGTACTATAAAACTACTCAATTCATATGCTACTGAACCCACCACAGAATTATTACAAACTGTTAATGACATAACCAACTTATACTCAAATCTGGTTAAACCTGTTGTAGTTACTATAACAACTGGTTTGTGACGTAAGTAGTAACTATGGTAACTAATTTATGATGCATGACCTGTACAACCGGAGTTCTGTTTGTAGCAGGGGTTAATGGCAACAGACTGATTGCTGAGAGTCCCTAAGATAAAGGATGAGAGCACGAGTCAGGTTAGAGGAAGTGGAAATCAAAACAACGCTAGATATATTCGAGAGAATTGCAGCGAAATCATGCGATAAATGAGCGTGAATGGAATGACTGGAAATGAAAGGTAGTCACAGTGGAATTACCTTCCAGTCAACGAACACCTTTAGGATCTTTTCTAGCGTCGACTTCAGGTATTTGTCTGTTTAAAGTTGAGGATGTTTTCCTAGCTAGAGATCAGAAACCAGTTGCTGTAAAGTAGTACTGGCGATCGCGCGCTTTTGTTTGAGTTTGTATGTCACTTTGGAATCTGAGCATCAGGCCCTTGGGTGATGTGGAAACGAGAAGAATAGGGGGAGAAAAGGGGGGACCGGTAGGGAAGATTTTTTTACTCTTCTCAACCTTCTCCCCGATTCGTACCCTTTTGAAAGCTTAATACCTAAACAAGATCCAAATAGCCCACTTTCGATATACTGGATCAGGGAATAATGGCTTCAAGTTGCGTATTCTCCATTGTTAGACCGGATCCTGCTTTGTGTGTGATCACTCGATCAATATCATCAAAAGTGGTCTATTGTTCTGTACTTATAGGTAAAACACACAGCTCTAGTTCAACAAAATAACCGGCTTTTTTGTCGTTTTGTGAAACCATGTTGACTCAGTAACAAGTAAATTTTTTCCTGCTGTTGAGAGTACCTGACAAGCCAGCACGTGGAGAGTTGACAAGGTAGGTGTGGGCTTCCTGTGGAAAAGACCTTTTTGTCCCGGCTCTCCCGACCGCGTTTCTCAAATCGTACATAACTTACAAAAAAACTTACAAACTAAAGGAAATTTGTAGAAATAAACTTAGCAATAAAGAAGAAACTGTATATTTAAAGGTTCTGGCTTTTGGAACGAATAAGTAGCTTTAAATCCTCGGAAAAAATGAACACGATTTTGGATTTACAAGTACTGGTAAATAGCTGTGAAACGATGATCCAGTATCGATTGCTAGTTCCTTTTGTGACTTTTGTCTCTCTGTTAATGAGTATAGACCAAATCAAATGAATGAATGAATGAACGAATAAATGAATGAATGAATGAATCATGACGTCGAGACAACACGTATTTGTAGTCTCTCTCAAAATTGCTGCATTTTGGGTTTATCATAGCCGATTAGTCGTCTGCTTTGTCCTAGACTGACGTCTAGCCATGATGAAAAGGAAACTACTTCTCATCTTTCATCGATTAATCCTGCTTAAAGAACCACTCAAAACGTGATTGTTGGAGTATCCTTTTAGCAATTTAAACTCAAAGTGGACCTTGAAATTTGTATAAAAGAAAACCAATAAGTGATGCTTGATAAGCAAATTAACACCAAATGAAAACAATCGAAAAAGTTCACAAATGTTAATTGTTAGTGTGATATGTACAATAAATATGATTACAATGTACAAATTTACTTTGGAAATGGTTCAAAGTTCAGAATTCATAGGAAATTTTCAACAAAGTATCTACCTAAAACAAGATACTACGCGAAGTTAGACTGGAAAACTTGGTTTTGCGCTTTTTCCACAAAATGATGAACTTTCGCAATTTTACGTGTTCTTTAAATTATCATTATTTTGCAGTGATTTCAGGATTGACTTACAGAGTTTTTAAAGATTGGAATGAATTAGACACTTTTCTACGTTACAGTATAGTTGCATGTCGTTTTCTAGAGTTTCAGCTAAAGGTTTCTCGAGTTTCAATAATCTCCGTCATTATCTCATCAATATCTCGTTAACATATCATTGTCAGAAGACTCAGAAGAGCTTCAAAAGCAGCCATCAGTTTTTTCACGCTTCTTCGTTACCTGTAAGACCATGTGCTGGCGTTGACATGAACGCGTCGAGCTAAATGTTTCCTGATGTCGTTTCTCCTACAGAATCGCAGGATTTCGTCCAATAGTATTTTGTATACACATCCGGGATCAAGGACGATGAAAACGGACAGAGAACCTTCGTCAACCTTTCCGTCAGCTTTGTCTTTTCGTTATGAAAAGTGGTTTGTTCCTTGACACTGGAATCCGTTGCGTCGTACTTTAGTGTTTGAATATCTTTGTAGGCGTTAACCCTTTTCAACAAGTAAAGATGGCCTTTACTAAATCGTTGATTCATTTAGTCTGCTAGAAAATTAAGAGTACTTTAACATATTTAGTTACTGAATTTCGTAGTTCTGAATCGTTTTGTAGCTCCGTTTTGCTTTCTTTATACAACTTGTACAGAGTACAAAGGTAAAAGTAGTACAAAGGTATTATCATTCAAGTAGTATTATAGCTAGGTTTTTCATTCAAATCGATCAACCTGAAATCAACCTGATTAGTTCTTTCCACGTCTAAGACTGAATTGCTTTCTCAGTGGTCACAGAAAGTACTTGCTTAATAGAACAAACTGATACTGCTTATAAGATTAGGAAATGCACATTAAGAAAGTTAAAAAAAGAAAAAGTGAATATGAATGCTTACAAGTCTTGAAGAGAATTTTGTTTCAACTGAAATATTTCTCGCAAAGAAAACAAGAAAGAGAGAGAAAGAAAGAAAGAAAGAAAGAGAGAAAGAAAGAAAGAAAGAAAGAAAGAAAGAAAGAAAGAAAGAAAGAATGAAAGAAAGAAAGAAAGAAAGAAAGAAAGAATAGCAATATTGTGAAGAGGCAATAATGTAAAACATGAAGAAACACGGTTTTCTGGATAATAATAAAATTTGTCCTTATGAGACAATGAATCGAAAGTTCAGTTACGAATGTAATAAGAATCAGTGATCAGATTTGAGATCAATATTCATCAGAAAACCATGCAGCTTCTCCATTGCGCATCACTTTCATAGACATTTCCAATTTTATTTTCGTTTTCAGTCTGGTATTTTTAACACTCTCTTGCTAAAATACTGACCATGATCAGCCAAAAGAGAAAGAAATCAAACCACGAGTTAGTAATCTTTGTAAGGACTGTTTTAAGATTCTGATTGACTTAACTACAAAGAGTTCGAAGTGTTCGTAAAGGGAAAATTGAAGTGGGAGTCGTCGGTGCTATTAAAGCGGAGTAGCTAATGTATTTTTGACTAGCTTTTGATTGAGCTCTACTTATTTTGTACTTAAAACCGTTGTTCTATATAAGTACAAGATCAACACCCTATACAAACTACATTATAATACCAAACTTACAACACAGTTTACTCAAAACCCATTTTACGATCCCGCTACTCGTGGTTTTGGTTCCGTAAACAACGTTTTTCCTGTACGCCGAGACCGGATAACATATCAAATACCGGTGATGTTGGCTTTTTATTACAATAAATATTTACCTAGCAATATTACCGAGTGCGTGCATAATTGATGACCAAATACACCACAGATGGGAGTAAAGGAGTTGTAACCTAAAGATCCACTGTCAAAATCTAAAACGATGATGTAACTTTCTAGGAAGGAAAACTTTGTACTCTTCGTCAGAGATTTGTTTGGATTCGAAGAAAACTATAAAAAGAATTTGTTGTACATCTGAGAACAATAGACTAACGGGAAGCGGAACGGAGATGATGCCTAAAGTGACGTAGTTTGGCCGTAGATAAATAGAAAGTAGGGCTAGTCATCAAGTCATTATTACGCTAGTAGAACCACGTTACATTATGGTTTGGACGAAGGAGATGGTTTTGTCCTTCTGTTTTTATTCATCTATCCTTATAGGTAAGATTATCGTATTATCTAACAAGTACACTAAGTACATTTTGATTGTTTTATCTCGACTCAAGCGCAAAGGAGATTTTAACTGTATCTTAACTACCTTACTATAATCGTATAAACAAGTTTTAATATTTCGAACACCATGGAGTATTGCACACGGTAGAGGACTTACGTGCATGCACGATGCAAGGCACAATGCGTTCGAGCCCTATCGAGGTCAAAGCGATTTGGTTTTCTACCTTCTAAGGTCAAAAGATCGTAGTGTCATCACTTATAAAGTTTCAGTAGACCACACTCATGCCACGAAATCTATATTTAAACACTTATTGATCCTATAAGCTGCACAGTGCTACAGAGAACAAACGAGTGTTATAGTTATACCATATTACGTCACCTGGACCACCTCTGGACGGGAAGATCGCATTTGAAATGACATCAATGTAGGACGTACCAACTACGCCTATACCAAGAAACCTACATAGAGTTACTGTAATTAACTAAGGGCGCGTCAGCATGTTCGTATTTCTAAATACATGACAGGAGTACCAGAAGAAGACATTACTACATAGAATTCCTGTCGGTCATTCTGAAAACGAGAGAAAGTACAATAGGCATTCAAAGTCACTTCTTCAACGCAGCCATCCTTGACAACAAAGGGTAAACACTCCTTGTGCTTAAATCTTTTTAAATTCAAGTACTGACTAAACCGTGCACAATTCAAAATATGCAAGTCTCAACGACCAAGGGTCCGTTTACAGCCCTTTCAAGGGATCTATCTGTAAGCGGACTTTGTAACGTTGATGTACAACGAAAGGACGCATGGACGCACATGGTTGAGTGGTGAGATCATAGTATTTTGTTGGCACAACCATTGCTTTGTCTATTGTTAAGTCAATAAACCACTAATAACTCATTAACACATGCGCATTTCTGTTTTAAAGCCTCCACGTTTAGAAACGCGTTTTGGAACGTCTACTGCACTATCAAAAGCTTACGTTTTTGATGATAAAATACGGTTGGCGTGTGAGCGTAACGTGAAAACGCAAGAGTTTTGCATTTTCCAGTTACGAAAAAAGTATGTGTGTGTCGCCAGAGCGTTATGTGATGTATTCATAACTAAATTACGTTTTCTTTGTTTAGTTTTAGTGCAATCAGCACGTGAGAAAGACGAATATCGAATCTTCAATCGCAGCTTCAAAGCCACAGATGTCCAAATGAGATCAATGCTCAATAGGGCCAATCTGGAACAGCATGGCTTCTCCAAACAAGTTACCACCCGTATAATAACAAAAAAAGATTTGACAACAGAAGTAATTACTGAGTACTACTTCTATAAAGTTGTCGCATGTAATAATCTAATTTCTGTACAGTTAGAGTTAGCCAAACTTCTACCGGGGGTGTGGGGAAACGATGTAACGAATAGAACTCGTGCTCTCGTAAAGACGAAATCACTTGGCTTCAATCAACGTTGTACAGCTGGCCTTGAGGTCCACTTTCCAAAAGCATTCTGCCAAAAGACAAATCAAGCGATTAAATTACCAGTCCTTGGAGATGTTTCTTATGCCGTTCCTAAACTCAGACGTAGACAGGTAGACAATAAATGCGATGTGTGGTGCTTGATGTGTTATATGATTTCCGCCGAAAACTAGAGAACATAAATTATAAGACTGATTATATTTTAATAATATTTGCACATGACTTTTAGAAGATTATTTAAATAGTATGCATTTATCTAAGAGTGTAATTTAATTTAAATAAAATCTTCAAATGGCATATTGTAGAAGCTTACATACTCGGTTTTACATCACCAATTAAGGAACAAGTGTTGGCGTGAGATTCTAGCTCTGTTAACAATTAGGAAACTTAATAGGAGATGTGTGGAGTATTTGTGGGTGTGGTATGGGGTGTAGATTCAGGCGCTGTCCGCGGTTCAATACAAAATTACAGTTTCAGTACAACATATTGTACTACGTATCGTTGAATAGTACAATATGAAATGACCGTGTAAAAAGGTGATTATAGTGGTAATCGTAAAAAAGATGGTATAACTATAGAGAGAGGATCAATGGGTTAATTTTCCCCCGTTACGGTTAACCAAGGTTAATTATTAATTTTCATTGTTTTTGAAGGTTGAAAATTAACTTAAATTGATGATAACACATTTGGCGCTTTAGGACTCTTTTGGACTCTTTTTGCTTACCGCACAAGACTAAGCCCCAGTTCTATTTCTCAGTACTAGACGACAAAACGAGCCACTATATTTGTGTTTGATCCTTTCAAAACGGAAAATCCTTGCCAGGAAAAGTTTGCGACGTCAATTTTTACGGCTAACGGTTCATTCTTTAGTATTTTTTCGGGTAACGTCTAAACGTTTGGCCGTTTTACGGCGAACGGTTCACCCCATTGAGACACTCTATAGATAGATGACTATTGTAAAGACGTCTTCTTGGTGAAGTAGATGCTATCGCCAAGAGAGGGGGGTTCAGCTAGAAGTGGTTATTTCAGAAAAAGTGATCATTTAGTTATACAGAGATAATGGTTGTAGAAATGGAGATTTTATGTGTTGAAGACCTCGATAGGCGATTGTCGAAGAGAAATAGAGGAGTGGTCGTTCTAGCGAAATGGATATTGTATTGAAAAGTGGTTTTTGAAGAGACGGTTGAGGAGTGATCGTTGTAAAATTGACGGATGTCGCGCATTCAAAGTGGTTTTTTGAGTGAGACGATTGTTGAATAGAAAAAAGTCGTTGTAGAGGGGTGTATTGAAAAGTGTTTTTTTGAATAGACGCTTGTTGAAGAAAGTTGACTTTTAGCGAGGTCCAATACTGGTGAATGCTAATCGGGGCACGTTTCTTTTTTAGTAGACAAAGGGGAGTATTTCGTTGTGTTTTGCACGTTTCTACGAGACAAGTCATGGTGATAACGAATAAAAAGGTACACGTTTCGGGGCAACTGGCTATTACTGATATTAGAAACGAAGCAGGAAGCGCGACGGATGTGGGCCTTTAGGATAACAAAAGCTAATTGATATCCGGCTACAAAATACGTTGATGGCAGGATTCAATAATGCCATTATTTGAGATGCGAAGATAACGAAAAATACCGGTAACAGGGAATGGTGATATAAAGTGATTCTATTGTTAGAATTGATGTTTAACAAGCACGTATTAGTAAAGTTTAAGTCATTTTCTTTGGTGGCTGCTTTGATATATTACGATTTAATTTTTGTTAAGTAAAACCACTCCAACAGCCTATCGGACAATGGTTGCCATTTTCGACAAACATTTTTAAACCAATAAATAATAATAAAGAAGATAAAGAGACAAGGACAGAACGAAGCTTAACGAATGCAAGAAATAAAAGGAAAGCAAAGCAAAAGCAAGGGAAGGGAAGGAAGGGAAGGAAAAAGAAAGGAAAGGAAAGGAAAGGAAAGGAAAGGAAAGAAGAGGAAAGGAGAAGAAAGGAAAGGAAAGGAGCTAGAGGGAAGGAAAGAAACGGAAAGGAAATAAAGGAAGATAACAGAAAGGAAAAGCAAGGGAAGGGAAGGGAAGGGAAGGGAAGGGAGGGGAAGGAAGGGAAAGGAAAGGAAAATAAAGGAAACAAAAGAAAGGGAAAGGAAAGGGAATAGAAAAGGCAAGAGGAAACAAATTGTAAGTTAGAGTAAATATATGATAAGCAAAAAGAAATGAAGAAACGAAAGTCAAACAAAATAGAAAGATGAGAGATAAGAAAGAAAAGAAGGGGGAAAAATATATGAAGTGAGGAAAATACAGAAAAAATAGACATATTTATCCCAATGGCCATCTCTCTCTACACCCTCCCCAAACCCATTTTCATTAATACTAGACTTTACTAGATGGGTGTAGGTTAGGGTTGGTACAGTTGATAGAATCACAGGGGTAAGCAGTGTAATTGGACAATCCATTACATACTAGACTATACTAGATGGGTGTAGGGAAGGGTTGGTACAGTTGATAGAATCACAGGGGTAAGCAGTGTAATTGGACAATCCATTACATACTAGACTATACTAGATGGGTGTAGGGAAGGGTTGGTACAGTTGATAGAATCACAGGGGTAAGCAGTGTAATTGGACAATCCATTACATACTAGACTATACTAGACAGGTGTAGGGTAGGGTTGGTACAGTTGATAGAATCACAGGGGTAAGCAGTGTAATTGGACAATCCATTACATACTAGACTATACTAGACAGGTGTAGGGTAGGGTTGGTACAGTTGATAGAATCACAGGGGTAAGCAGTGGAATTGGACAATCCATTACATACTAGACTATACTAGACAGGAGTAGGGTAGGGTTGGTACAGTTGATAGAATCACAGGGGTAAGGAGTGTAATTAGACAATCCATTACATACTAGACTTTACTAGATGGGTGTAGGGTAGGGTTGGTACAGTTGATAGAATCACAGGGGTAAGCAGTGTAATTAGACAATCCATTACATACTAGACTATACTAGACAGGTGTAGGGTAGGGTTGGTACAGTTGATAGAATCACAGGGGTAAGCAGTGGAATTGGACAATCCATTACATACTAGACTATACTAGACAGGTGTAGGGTAGAGTTGGTACAGTTGATAGAATCACAGGGGTAAGGAGTGTAATTGGACAATCCATTACATACTAGACTATACTAGACAGGTGTAGGGTAGGGTTGGTACAGTTGATAGAATCACAGGGGTAAGGAGTGTAATTAGACAATCCATTACATACTAGACTATACTAGACAGGTGTAGGGTAGGGTTGATACAGTTGATAGAATCACAGGAGTAAGCAGTGGAATTGGACAATCCATTACATACTAGACTATACTAGACAGGTGTAGGGTAGAGTTGGTACAGTTGATAGAATCACAGGGGTAAGCAGTGTAATTGGACAATCCATTACATACTAGACTATACTAGACAGGTGTAGGGTAGGGTTGATACAGTTGATAGAATCACAGGGGTAAGCAGTGTAATTGGACAATCCATTACATACTAGACTATACTAGACAGGTGTAGGGTAGGGTTGATACAGTTGATAGAATCACAGGGGTAAGCAGTGTAATTAGACAATCCATTACATACTAGACTATACTAGACAGGTGTAGGGTAGGGTTGGTACAGTTGATAGAATCACAGGGGTAAGCAGTGGAATTGGACAATCCATTACATACTAGACTATACTAGACAGGTGTAGGGTAGAGTTGGTACAGTTGATAGAATCACAGGGGTAAGGAGTGTAATTGGACAATCCATTACATACTAGACTATACTAGACAGGTGTAGGGTAGGGTTGGTACAGTTGATAGAATCACAGGGGTAAGGAGTGTAATTAGACAATCCATTACATACTAGACTATACTAGACAGGTGTAGGGTAGGGTTGATACAGTTGATAGAATCACAGGAGTAAGCAGTGGAATTGGACAATCCATTACATACTAGACTATACTAGACAGGTGTAGGGTAGAGTTGGTACAGTTGATAGAATCACAGGGGTAAGCAGTGTAATTGGACAATCCATTACATACTAGACTATACTAGACAGGTGTAGGGTAGGGTTGATACAGTTGATAGAATCACAGGGGTAAGCAGTGTAATTGGACAATCCATTACATACTAGACTATACTAGACAGGTGTAGGGTAGGGTTGGTACAGTTGATAGAATCACAGGGGTAAGGAGTGGAATTAGACAATCCATTACATACTAGACTATACTAGACAGGTGTAGGGTAGGGTTGGTACAGTTGATAGAATCACAGGGGTAAGGAGTGTAATTAGACAATCCATTACATACTAGACTATACTAGACAGGTGTAGGGTAGGGTTGATACAGTTGATAGAATCACAGGGGTAAGCAGTGTAATTGGACAATCCATTACATACTAGACTATACTAGACAGGTGTAGGGTAGGGTTGGTACAGTTGATAGAATCACAGGGGTAAGCAGTGTAATTAGACAATCCATTACATACTAGACTATACTAGACAGGTGTAGGGTAGGGTTGGTACAGTTGATAGAATCACAGGGGTAAGCAGTGGAATTGGACAATCCATTACATACTAGACTATACTAGACAGGTGTAGGGTAGAGTTGGTACAGTTGATAGAATCACAGGGGTAAGGAGTGTAATTAGACAATCCATTACATACTAGACTATACTAGACAGGTGTAGGGTAGGGTTGGTACAGTTGATAGAATCACAGGGGTAAGCAGTGGAATTGGACAATCCATTACATACTAGACTTTACTAGACAGGGTAGGGTAGGGTTGGTACAGTTGATAGAATCACAGGGGTAAGGAGTGTAATTGGACAATCCATTACATACTAGACTATACTAGACAGGTGTAGGGTAGAGTTGGTACAGTTGATAGAATCACAGGGGTAAGGAGTGTAATTAGACAATCCATTACATACTAGACTATACTAGACAGGTGTAGGGTAGGGTTGATACAGTTGATAGAATCACAGGGGTAAGCAGTGTAATTAGACAATCCATTACATACTAGACTATACTAGACATGTGTAGGGTAGGGTTGGTACAGTTGATAGAATCACAGGGGTAAGGAGTGTAATTGGACAATCCATTACATACTAGACTATACTAGACAGGTGTAGGGTAGGGTTGGTACAGTTGATAGAATCACAGGGGTAAGGAGTGTAATTAGACAATCCATTACATACTAGACTATACTAGACATGTGTAGGGTAGGGTTGGTACAGTTGATAGAATCACAGGGGTAAGGAGTGTAATTGGACAATCCATTACATACTAGACTATACTAGACAGGTGTAGGGTAGAGTTGGTACAGTTGATAGAATCACAGGGGTAAGGAGTGTAATTAGACAATCCATTACATACTAGACTATACTAGACAGGTGTAGGGTAGGGTTGATACAGTTGATAGAATCACAGGGGTAAGCAGTGTAATTAGACAATCCATTACATACTAGACTATACTAGACATGTGTAGGGTAGGGTTGGTACAGTTGATAGAATCACAGGGGTAAGGAGTGTAATTGGACAATCCATTACATACTAGACTATACTAGACAGGTGTAGGGTAGGGTTGGTACAGTTGATAGAATCACAGGGGTAAGCAGTGGAATTGGACAATCCATTACATACTAGACTATACTAGACAGGTGTAGGGTAGGGTTGATACAGTTGATAGAATCACAGGGGTAAGCAGTGTAATTAGACAATCCATTACATACTAGACTATACTAGACATGTGTAGGGTAGGGTTGGTACAGTTGATAGAATCACAGGGGTAAGCAGTGTAATTGGACAATCCATTACATACTAGACTATACTAGACAGGTGTAGGGTAGGGTTGGTACAGTTGATAGAATCACAGGGGTAAGGAGTGTAATTAGACAATCCATTACATACTAGACTATACTAGACAGGTGTAGGGTAGGGTTGGTACAGTTGATAGAATCACAGGGGTAAGCAGTGTAATTAGACAATCCATTACATACTAGACTATACTAGACAGGTGTAGGGTAGGGTTGATACAGTTGATAGAATCACAGGGGTAAGCAGTGTAATTGGACAATCCATTACATACTAGACTATACTAGACAGGTGTAGGGTAGGGTTGATACAGTTGATAGAATCACAGGGGTAAGCAGTGTAATTGGACAATCCATTACATACTAGACTATACTAGACAGGTGTAGGGTAGGGTTGATACAGTTGATAGAATCACAGGGGTAAGGAGTGTAATTAGACAATCCATTACATACTAGACTATACTAGACAGGAGTAGGGTAGGGTTGATACAGTTGATAGAATCACAGGGGTAAGCAGTGTAATTAGACAATCCATTACATACTAGACTATACTAGACATGTGTAGGGTAGGGTTGGTACAGTTGATAGAATCACAGGGGTAAGGAGTGTAATTAGACAATCCATTACATACTAGACTATACTAGACAGGTGTAGGGTAGGGTTGATACAGTTGATAGAATCACAGGGGTAAGGAGTGTAATTAGACAATCCATTACATACTAGACTATACTAGACAGGAGTAGGGTAGGGTTGATACAGTTGATAGAATCACAGGGGTAAGGAGTGTAATTAGACAATCCATTACATACTAGACTATACTAGACAGGTGTAGGGTAGGGTTGATACAGTTGATAGAATCACAGGGGTAAGCAGTGGAATTGGACAATCCATTACATACTAGACTATACTAGACAGGAGTAGGGTAGGGTTGATACAGTTGATAGAATCACAGGGGTAAGCAGTGGAATTGGACAATCCATTACATACTAGACTATACTAGACAGGTGTAGGGTAGGGTTGGTACAGTTGATAGAATCACAGGGGTAAGGAGTGTAATTAGACAATCCATTACATACTAGACTATACTAGACAGGTGTAGGGTAGAGTTAGAGTTGAATTATGTTAAAATTCTGTGATGATGAGCAATATGTTCAAAATATGCCACTATAGATATTAAAGATTGAAATATTAAATTTTAAAAGAATTCCTTTTACCAGTCTTAGTATGAATGCATTCTACAATATTCATGATGCATTTTGGAGTAGTTTACTTAATCCTGCAGTTTTCAAATGACTATACAAATGGCCCACTCACCTCATAGTAGCATGGTTACAACATGAATTGATAATGATTCTTTGTGCAGTCACATTATGACATGGAACATTTCTCAGTATGAAATTTAATTTGCTCTTATTCCCAGGGGGGAACTCCGATCGTAAATGGACGGGGATGCTCATCGTACCTTTTAGGGGTCAAAATTTGCAATCTGGTACCTTTTAGGGTGTCTCAGACTTAAGTGGACTACCAGAGACATAGCTGGTACCTTTTAGGGACTGTTTTGGGGTAAATAAACTACCTAAAATAAGCATGAAGGGACGATTTTGATGATCTGAATTGAATCTTCAAAGCACATCGATCACAAAGTGTTTCATTACTTTAATTCTTTATTATTGTTTTTGAATTGGTACCTTTTAGGGGTAGAAATGAATTGTTGCCACTCCCACTCAGGTGCCTTTTGGGTCATTTTCAAAATTTCCGACGAGCATCCCCGTCCTCTTATATATAGGAGTCCCCCCCCCCTCCCCCCCGGGTTCCTAGCCATACCTGAAATGGATGTGATGATTTTCTGGCTTGTGATTTATCTTTAGTTTTTAACGTATTTCTTTTATTTTTACCAGAGAATTCATGTTTTCCTGTATGATAAAAATGTAGTTTATTATAAAAGTAATAAATTGTTGCTAAGTGAGCTGCAACAGCAGAGCAATGTTTCATCAAAATGGATCTTTACAAATTAAGATGCAGTTTTCACAAAAAAGTGAAATGTTTAAAATATGTCTATAAATATGTTGTTCTAAGAAAATGAACATGTACAGTACACTCTACCCCCTCAATCAGTGCTCCATCTTTGAGTATTCAAATCGATACTGAGCTACACAGACTTAAATTAAGTCTCTTTAAGAATGCCAGATTAATGGACTCAAGGGCCATCCAACTTTTCATAAGAATTTTGTGTCAAAATTGTCAAAAAAAAAAGCGTCAAATTACAAGTCAAACTATACAAAAAAGTCATGTTTCTAGGCAACCACTTGGCAGACTTAGAATTTCCTAACCTTCTTCCATAATACAGTGTAAATGGGAATAATAACACTTGACCTTCACAAAAAGGACATTACTTTATATCTCCAAGCAACTATTTGTTCGACAAAGCTTTTAAAATATTAAATTTCTTGCCTAAAAAACGTGAACTTTAATACTGCTTGACAGTGCACTTTTATCAACAAAAGGATTTATCATTAGTCCAGCAATATGGTGCAGAAAAATGGCCTAATTGTTCACTTTGAGGTAAAAGCACCAAATTTGGCACAGTTGTAGTATTTGATGTGCTGATTAATTTAAGCTATGGATCCCACCTGAATTCGTCCAGGGGGGGTCAAATTTGACACTTAGGGGGGTAGGGTAGGTCAAATCTACCTAAAAAAAATTAAAATGCAGACAACACCACCCACACAGTGCAAAACATACCAAAAGTTTGCTGTTGGATCTCTTTGTTAAGTCTAGCTATGGATCCATCCAAGATTCGATCAGGGGGGGCTAAATATTTCACTTTGGGGGGTAGGGTAAGTCAAATTTACCTAAAATAATCAAAAATGTAGACAACACTACCCGGACAGTGAAAAATACACCAAACGTTTGCTTTTAGATCTGTTTGTTAATTCTAGCTATGACACCTTCCAATTTTTTATCAGGGGGGTTCAGTATCACACTTATGGGGGGTAGGGTAAGTCAAATTTACCTAGGCTAAAACAATCTAAAATGGAGACAACACTACCCAGACAGTACGAAACATACCAAAAGTTTGCTATTGGATCTGTTTGATAATTCTAGCTATGGCACCGTCCAATATTCTCTCAGGGGGGTCTCTCTGGAGGGAGCTAAATGGTGCACTTAGGGGGGTAGGGTAAGTCAAATTTACCTCAAATAATTTAAAATGCAGACAAAACTACCCAGACAGTACGAAACATACCAGAATTTTGCTATTAGATGTGTTTGTTAGTTCTAGTCATGGTTCCACCCAACAGTCTACCAGAGGGGGTGGGGTATCACACTTATGGGGGGTAGGGTAAGTCCGATTTACCTAAAACAACCTAAAATGCAGACAAATTAGAGTCGCACTTGGCTATGCCTTATGCCGCTGTTACGTTTGTTAAGGGTTCTTTATATTTTCTCTTGTGCATCTATCACGCCGCGGGCGTGTGGCTTTCTGTAGTCTAATTGATAAATATATAGGTAGAAAAATGTGAAGGACCTTGTTTAACATCGATAGTTTCTTTAGCTGAGCTAATCTATTAGATCTGTTTGTTAATTCTAGCTATGATACCGCCTAACATTCTAACAGGGTGTAAAATGTTCACTTAGGGAGGTAGGGTAGGTCAAATCTATCTTATAAGATAATAGCCCACTTTCGATATATGGTTGAGTTGCCGCACACAAAAGAATCAGTGCTCGACCAAACAAATGTTCAGTCGCTCACCACTAAGCAATATTCCCCAGAGCCTCGAACTGATTCTTTTGTGTGCAGCAACTCAAACATATATGTCGAAAATGGACTATTCAAAACACAGAAACTAATATTATCTGGACAGCCCCAGGCATACCAGAATGTTTTATTAGATCTCTTAGCTCCTGCTTATGTGGCGAAAAGTTGTCTCGGCTAACCAAGACAGCCCTGCCCCGAGTTACCCTGGGCGAGATGAGTTTTCGTATATTTCTCCTTCGACCGGTTTACATGGAGAATTTAACTCACAAATTTAGCTAAAAACGTGAAATACAGGTAACTGTAACGAGAAAGTGTCAAAAGGTACCAGCAGATTAATTAATGAAGAGATCGGCTGATTAATATTTGGTACAGATCTCCCAAAATATTCTATGTTCTATGTTGAAGGTCTCCAAGACAGTTTTCAGTTCTATGAATATAGCCAAAAGAGTATAGATAAGAGAGGGAAACTGTTAATGGGGCGCGTGCCATGATGATTCCCATATGTGATATTTTTAGGAACCGGATGCAGTTTAACTTTCGTCTTACCCTACTCCCGTGCGTCGAAAATTTGAATGAGTGGAATTTGCCAATTTGAGCTTCATGAAATCACACAAACGACTCGTTTTAGTAGTACTAAATTTATTCTAGATCCCACGAAAAAGCCATCTCATGAGCTATTAATAATATACACAAAAAAGATTTTCTCATGGAAACGAGCGAAAATGCTGGAGTAACTCTAAGCAAACGTTCGATAATGTGTGATGCGTCAGTAGAGCGTGCATTTCCGCTAAAATTTCTTTCAAAAACACAAAATCCTCGACGTTTTTGCCTCTTTTTTCCATCAAGTACACAAAAAGTTAGCAAAAAGTACACAACACACCTTTGATGCTAGATGATATGAACAACAGCAGAACTACAGTAATAAAACTTTGATTGAACGCTGTTTTTGAAAACACAAATCTGCACTAAACGGTACTCTGGGCCCGGAAGTGTCAAATTATGACGCACGGTAGTAGGGTAAGATGAAAATTAAACTGCATCCGGTTACTAAAAATAGCATAGATGGGAATCATAACGGCGCGTGCCCCATTAACAAGTTTCCCTCTTATTTATGCTCTCTTGATAAAGCTCTGGTGAGCTTCACACTGACAAGGCCTCTGCTTTGAAGCTAGATAGTAATTTTTCAAGATTTTTCAAAAAATCCCTAAAACAAACTTTCTTCGTCTTTTTTGCTTGTTATTTGTAAAGAATTATTACCAGAGCCTCGTTCTCGATGGCGAGTATGACGTCACATTTTAATAATGCAGTACTCTTGGGTAAGCTCAGTGCAGGTGATATGGTGGCACTTGATACACTGTACCATTTCAGTCTGTTATCAAAACTATGTAACCATGCTGCTCGAATGAAAGCTCAATCTTAAACTGTAGGCTTCCTGGAAGATTAGCTCAGCTAAAGAAACTATCGATGTTAAACAAGGTCCTTCACATTTTTCTACCTATATATTTATCAATTAGACTACAGAAAGCCACACGCCTGCGGCATGATAGATGCACGAGAGAAAATATAAAGAACCCTTAACAAACGTAACAGCGGCATGAGGCATAGCTGAGTGCGACGCTAATTTGTCTGCATTTTAGGTTGTTTTAGGTAAATCTGACTTACCCTACCCCCCATAAGTGTGATACCCCTCCCCCCCCCCCCCCCTGGTAGACTGTTGGGTGGAACCATGACTAGAAATAACAAACACATCTAATAGCAAAATTCTGGTATGTTTCGTACTGTCTGGGTAGTTTTGTCTGCATTTTAAATTATTTGAGGTAAATTTGACTTACCCTACCCCCCTAAGTGCAACATTTAGCTCCCTCCAGAGAGACCCCCCTGAGAGAATATTGGACGGTGCCATAGCTAGAATTAACAAACAGATCCAATAGCAAACGTTTGGTAAGTTTCGTACTGTCTGGGTAGTGTTGTCTCCATTTTAGATTGTTTTAGCCTAGGTAAATTTGACTTACACTACCCCCCATAAGTGTGATACTGAACCCCCCTGATAAAAAATTGGAAGGTGTCATAGCTAGAATTAACAAACAGATCTAAAAGCAAACTTTTGGTATATTTTTCACTGTCCGGGTAGTGTTGTCTACATTTTTGATTATTTTAGGTAAATTTGATTTACCCTACCCCACAAAGTGAAATATTTAGCCCCCCCTGATCGAATCTTGGATGGATCCATAGCTAGACTTAACAAAGAGATCCAACAGCAAACGTTTGGTATGTTTTGCACTGTGTGGGTGGTGTTGTCTGCATTTTAATTTTTTTAGGTAGATTTGACCTACCCTACCCCCCTAAGTGTCAAATTTGACCCCCCCCCCCCCCCTGGACGAATTCAGGTGGGATCCATAGCTTAGATTAATCAGCACATCAAATACTACAACTGTGCCAAATTTGGTGCTTTTACCTCAAAGTGAACAATTCTTGCACCAAATTGCTGGACTATTAGTGGACTTTCATGCAATGTTTACAAATTTGCAAAATCTCATTCACAATCACAATTCAACAATCTTTATCATTTCCTCCTTAATGAATATGTGAAATATAATTACCTAGATTCTTTCTGTATTTCTCTATTTCAGACTTGCCCTGAACCTCTTTTCGCGCCATAAAGAGTTCAAAATGTTCAACTTTCACCAGCAAAACAAACTTTTTAGTTCGCCATTTTGTTTTGCTGCAACGTGGCGCTTGGTTACCAAGTCAAAAGACAGGGATCCCAACATAATACGCATCTTATGGGAAAACGGAAAAAAACTACCTTATAAGATTTCTCATTAGCAAGACTAGCAATAAGTAATTCCCATTAAGAAGAAGATCTTTAGATTGTCATCTTAAGGAAGATCCATTCTCCAGTAAGATGGCGCCAAGCGCAAGCTCAGTCATTTCATGCTGTCAATTATTAAGCAACCCCAATGTCAACCCCAATGGGAAGAAATTAACCGTTACGTTAAAAAAGCCAAAATCCCCGGCCAAAATGTTAACCATTAGCCATAAAATCCACCACGCTGGATAAGTCCTTATCCAGTCGATAGATTTATTGGAAAACGCCAAGTTTTATCGATGGATAAGGATTATTCAATAATGGTAGCGCATTCAAAGTGACTCAATGGGATGTTGGCTTTTACTGCTAATGGTTTGACGGTAACGTTTAATTTCTTTCCATTACGGTTAACAGAAAAGTTAATAATTAATTTCTTGAAGGTTTAATTTCTTTTTGAAGGTTAAAAATTGATTTTTATTGATGAATAGCACATTTGGTCTTAGGACTCTTCTGCTTTACCACACAAGACCTCCGGCTCTATTTTTCGGTATCAAGCCACGAAACAAGACTCATAAAAGCCAGCTCTGAAAATTGTCCTTGGTACATTCAAAATGAAAAATCGATGCTATAGATAAATGTTTCAGTTACGACTAGGTTTTTTTTTACGCCTAACAGATATCCAGGTGTTTTCTCTCTTCTTTCACTCAAACTGGGTGTTAATTATTCTCTTTTCATTTTCCGTGCACGTTGTCAGAAATATACAATAAATTTTCCTTTTTAATTTGGTTCAGTTTAGAAGTCATAAGCACTTGAATGGTTGTTTAGTTTTGGTCGGTAGAATTCAACTTACCGCACTTGATCGTTAATTAATGTCGGATTAATTACACCTGTGTAGAGGGAATTTTTATGCCTTCCGGCAGTTGCTGGTTAAGAGCAACACGTATACTTACCAGTCATCAAGTAAATCCTCTATTTATAATCACCCGTCACTCCAATGTCGTCAAATAATCTATCGGTAGACCAATTGAGTAATTAAGTGTTTGTAATCTTTTATTTAGTGGCATTAATCTTATCTGATCGCTAGTCTTCACTGGTGAGTAAGCTATTAGTATGCCAAGCACGCTCTTTTTGACGCAATTCATTTCCAAAGAGATCAGCTGCCTGCTTGCAAGCATTAGAGTTTTTTTTTTTTTAGCGTCTGGTTATAGCCTCTATGCTATCACAGTCCTTTTGCCGGGATGGGAGTGTATATGTGCTCCCTGTCAAACTAGTAAGGAGCTGTTTATACTGAAGGCCCGCCAGTTGTCCCTGGTAGCTTGGATAACTCTCTTGTTTTGTGTCCCCCATGGAAAAGAGAACAAAAGAGTTATCCCGGCTAGCAGGGACAATTCATCTTCATGTAAACACCTATGGACAAGTCTCTACATACCCCTCACCATTTTGGTTCCAATTTCACGGCAACTCAGTGATCCCTTCACATTCACACTCAAAAACTTGAAGAATAATTACAAAAAATTGTAATATTTGGTTAAGGGGTGAGCTACTTTCCAAGATCTGTACGTACTTACTGATAATGAATCAAAAATTCATGATGGACTGAAGAATTTAGACCAACAGATGCAATATTTATTGAGGGCTATGAAGCGCGCGCACACACACGAGATTTTCTCAAGATCTGGATTTTATGGATAATGAATGAAAAATTCATGATAAACTGAACAGCTGAGACCAACAGGCGCAATTTTCGTTGGAACAGCGTGAACTACTGCCCGTTCCCTGAAACGCGGACGTGAGAATTTTCCAACAACCGTACTCGGGTGCCCTCCTGTGGTAATGTAATGATAATTAGCTTAATCGCAACATTTTGGGGAAGGATATGAACTATGCTGCGCACATGCATGCGATTTTCCCCAAACTCTGTCCTTTATTGACAGTGAATCAACAATCCACGCGGATAGACTGAAGAATTAAGGCAGAGGCGCAATATTTGGGGAATTTATCCAGGAAGCGCAAAGATAAGATTGTCCCAGTACTTTATTGACAACGCTATAATGATATTCAATTTATGATAGCACATCGCTAATAAATTGCTAGTCTAAAACTCTTTTCTATACCTATATGGACATTTACATTAATGCAAGTGTTGTATTCTGTTTTCACCCAAAATCAATGTTACTAATTCAGTAAACTAATTCGTAGACTCTTAAAGCACACGTCTGTCACTATTATTTCCCCAGGACATCCTCAAGACTCCTAGGCTCCAGCTAACGTAAAAACTGGTACGATGTCACCTTAAGAACCAAGACTGAATACATTGAACTAAATTGTTTTAAGCCTTTGTACAAGACATTTCTTACTAAAAATTTTATCGAACGACTGATAATTTGCGACAACTGAAACAACGTACTCAAATTATGACTTGAACGAGAAGCTTGTTTGAACGTTTGCTCAGCGGGTTTTGGCATTTTTTGACTATATAGTCCAGTTTCGCCAGTCGAGTAATAGACATCTACGTAGACACTTCATTTGGTGTTGAGATTGTCTTCTTAATTAAAGTGCGAGTTTGTGTAGTATAGGGATGATGTGTTCAGAGGTGTTAATTTGGAAGTTCGCCGATCATCTTATTTTCTAGAGAGTGTTCAGTTCAACAAACGACGCTGATTTAAGTGAGCAAAAGGGAAAGAAAGTGGAGAAAAGGGAAGGGAAGAAAAGATAGGTAGAAGTGGGGAGGGAGGTGGGAAGAAAGAGAGACAAGTTTGATATGCTACATAGTTTCAAGACAAGTTGCCGTCATCATCTCATCTTGTTCGCCTCCTTTAGACGAAGACGATTGAAACCATCTCCCCATTTTCCCCTTGAAAATGCACTCTTTAAAATCACGTTTAAGGAAAGCAAAGATCAGTGGATCCAAGATAGTGTTCAGGAGCAGAGTGAAGAACGAGGTGTAGGCAAGACCACTGGTAATGAGATGGTAAAGCTGAAACGCCTGGCAAGCATTGATGTACATGAACGGTAGCCAACACAACAGAAACATACCAAGAATAATCGCAAATACTCGGGCTGCTTTCTCTTCCGTGCCAGCACGCTCGCCCGTCTTGTTTCCATAGCTTGTTCTCCGTCGATTCCTCTGTATGAAATTCCTGACGATCTTAAGCAGTCTTCCATAGACCCAAACCATGCCGATACAAGGGACGAGCACGAATAAGATGACCAATGTGATCATGTAGCCTTTGTGGTACTTTGACGATGGATTTGCCCCCCATGCCAATGGTAGAAGTGCGATGAGCAGGGGAAAAAACCATGACGCGAAGATAATACATGTAACTTTGCTTTTATTCATGATGACGCGATAGCCAAACGGTTTGGTCAGTGCAACGTACCTCTCGTAAGTCACTGCGCACAGGTTGAATATCGACGCCAATAGCAACACTGCAATAATGTAACCACTAACTTCAACCTTGGTCAACGAGTATTCTTCCACAATGTAAATAGGGACAAACACAGCGGCTACAAGAAGATCAGAAATTGATAGACTGACTACAAACGCGTTGGTCACGGTAACAAGACGGCGATTTAAAGCTACAATGGTGCAAACTATGATGTTCAAAACGGATGCCACAATCCCCATTAATGACCAACAGACAATTAAAGGCACCGGTGCTGGAATATGTCGTGAAGACAGAGGAAGACCTGTGCTGTTGTTCATTTTGAAAACAAAGTCCTGTTTTGTGTTAGCTTTGCGTTGAACGTCTTTGTAATCTTTGAAGTGTTATGGCTACATCTTATGTACTCTGAAAACAAGTAATGAATATTGTGGCATTAGTTATTCACTTTCGCAAAAAGGTACCCAAACAAAACTCTCCACAGAGAACACCTTAAATCAATAATTCATAATCACTGAAAGTGCATCGGAAAACTAGAAAGAAATCTGAATTGCCTGAAGATAAATAGCGACGATACTTATTAATTTGTCATTAGCAGTGTGGCAAGCTTGACTAGGAATTGAAGAGAGAGAAAACATTTTGAGTTTAATTACAAAATCTATAGTCTTACCAGCGCGACAAAAATTAAAAATGATGTTTGTTTTTGTAACATTTTGAGCGGTAACAGAAACAATGTCCACTAACGCACACACACAATATTGCATTTGAATAAATATGCTAAAACAACGAAGTATCAATTTCAAACAAAATGCTCATTACCCTTTTATCGCCCTTTCTGTGCAAAGACGTGCCAAAAGAAAACGTCCGGTTTTTTAGATGAATTGGCAGGTGAATTACATATTCAGACATAAAATTTAGAGCGGTATTCCGATTACAATACCCAGGGTTAACTGTTCACAGAGGACGTGATTCGTTCAGGTCAAAAAACACATAATTGTCCCAAGCAGAGATGATTAAAATAATTAAATATACGGACGGCTGTGTAAGCAGTACAGGGGAGTATCCTATCAAAAATCTCGTTACAACTGTAAGTTTAGTTCGTATCTACTTTAAGACCCTTTAATTATAGTCAGCTACTTCTACACAATGACCCTAAAGCTAATGACTGACGTCACTATTGTCTTAACCAACCAAAAATCATAATAGGTTTCGTCAGTTCTTTCATTAAATTGAAACATTTGTATGGTTTTGAACAAACGCCAAGAAACTCTTTTTG